>DVVJ01001458.1:0-11344 GCA_018234505.1 Junonia neildi neildi
GATACCATGTAAAGACAAAATATATTCGTCAATAATTATTCTCAGCAAGCCGTTTAATTTGATACCCATATTGTAGAATAATTTTTAATGCATTAAATGCATTAAAAATTATTGGTCCGCCATTTTGGGTATGCTGCCACGTTGGATTTAGAATGATGTCACAATATTATTTAATCTCCTTTTCCCTAGAAGATATTACTTTATTAGAATAAGAGTCATACGTCCACGGCTATTTCATAGTTCATACTTTTCAGTAATCGGGTGTTAGTTTTTGAACTTATTTCTATTTACATAATTTTGGGATTATTATACCTAACAGATAAGAAGTTTTATAGAATTCATTTAAAGATTTTATAAATTCTACATACATACATACAGATCACAAGGAAATGCTAGTAATATCTATATATTCAAAATGTACAAGTAAAGCGCTTTAAAATGATACCAAACACGGTATATTTATCTTAACTTTATTTTTTTTACTCTGTATGTTTTGTCCGCTAGAGAGCGCCACAGTAGATTTTGTGAAACCTCATATAGCCTATAACCAGTGGACAATTGAGACGCTTCTAATGACATGTCATTTGTCGAATTCTGATTAGTAGTTGAGAAGTTACGAGGGAACAGATGAACATACATACATAGCCTGTCAAAGTCATAACCCTACTTTTGTTTTGCCGTAATCGGGTAAAAAGTAAGTAAACAAAGGCATTGAGATGAATTACAGACGACAGACGGTGTTTTTTTCAACAACTTTGTTCACACGAAGAATATTACCTACCATTGAAACTAGTCGTGTTTTTTATGAAAGTCCGACTGATTATAGAATTAGTTTTGTCAGAAATCGTAGTTCTTATTTACGCATCATCACACATCTAATGGAAACTATTATTCATACGTAAATAGTACTTTACGACATAATTTGTATGAAAAAGAAGCCAACGCTAAAGACTCAAATTAAAAACAACTGGGTAGTTGGTTGTCTTTTATGCATAAAAAACAAACACCGCTAAATTTTAATTGCTTTAATTGAACACCTATGAAGAATAGTTTCCATTTTACTAAATGTAAATAAAAAAAATCGCGTGTATCCCTAACATTACATTTTTTTAAACCTATATATATATATATATATATATATATAATTAGAATACGTGGAGCCGACGAAAGTAATCAAGACACGTAATCATGTTAAATCATTTCCATTTGAATATTTTATACTACAATATACGTACTAAAATACACGGAATACTTTACGTAAATCATTAACATAGCAGCGATCTAATGCGGATGTCGCAGTTATATTGTATAATTTGCCGTATTACATTACAGCTAGCTGTTGTCAAAAAAAAAAGGTCGTCTTGAAACGCAGTTCAATGATTAGCCAGATTGTCATTGCGATACAATGCGCATATTTAGCCGCATCATACTACATACATCTAAAAAAAAACATATTATATCTTAATAAACACTACATCAAACTGCGACTGCGCAGACTGCGTTGTCTGAGAAAACTATATCGACGGTTGTAAGGCTATTTGATCTAAGCGCCTTTTTTTGACATATATATTTTTATACATATTTGGAATCAGCTAATTATTCTCTATCCAAATATGTATACAAATATATATGTCAAAAAATGGCGCTTAGAACAAATAGCCTTTCAACCGTCGAAATGAAATTGTTTTATATATAAATTACTGTGTTTAAAGTAATTAAATTGTCCCCTATTTAAGCGCTTTGCGGTTCAATTTGCTTAAGAGTCACAGTCGTGAGATTACATTGAATTTAATTAGAATCCTCAATTTCTAAAAAAATATATATCACAAACTGGTATCTTATGGCATTAACTATAGCTAATATTACAATTTTATCAAGTTTCACAAACATTTATAATTTAATATTAACAAACAAATATCTTTTTCATATTTAATTCCTTGATTTTTCCGTTACTAAAGAATCTTCATTCAAAAGCAGATATACTAAAATAAGAAACATCTTCAGCTTCCAAGTTTTCATTTACTATTTATTTTCCATTTCAACGCTAAATAAAATAAACTCGGTACAGTATTAATTTATGCAATGAAACATTCTGGGTATTCAAGTCTTGGGGAAGACAGATGTGCAGAAAATCCCGTAGTAGAACTAAAAACCGTAGTATTTCTGTAAAGTATTCAGAGTAAGTTTATTTAGTTCCAATGCTTCGTTTGTAGCATTAGTTTCTTGGTATTCCTAATTGAGTTTGTATTTTTCTTTTACGAGCTCTCTGTATAAGTAAAACCTCGCTTATCTTTACACGTAAGCTGTAACGGAGAGTTTAAGCCATCTGATGCACTCCACATAAATGTATTTCTATATTTACCAACGTATATGCCTCAAGAGTCGAGATGGCCTAGTGACGGAAACACGTGGATCTTAACCAAAGGTCACGGGCTCAAACCCTGGCACCGCAGAATTTTCAAGTGCTAAATTTGTGTTTAAATTCATATCGACCTCGGCGGTGAAGGAAAACATCGTGAGAAAACCTGCATGTGCCGGTAGAAATTCTGACACATGTATAGTCACCAATCCGCAGTGAAGCAGCGTGGTGGATTAAGCTCCATATCTTCTGCCTAATAGGAGAAGAGGCCTATGCCCAGCAGTGGGATATGTACAGGCTGTGTTACTTTATGTTACGTTTTATGTCTCAATATGGTTTTCATACATATCATTTCATTAGATTAATGATTATATGATAAATATATTCCATCATTAAAACTTATTCAAATGCTGATCTATCTTTAAATGCTAATGGATTTCAATCAAGGTTAAGTATAGAACACTTGGAATATACAAACATGTAAGGATTTTGCTTTAAAAATCTTAGTTATCCAGATTTTGTAATCAAGTTCTTTAGTGACATTCTGGATGACCAGAAATTTCGAGAACATTCAGGAACATTGCATCCGTTTCTTTACTTATAATCCGAATAGTAAATAACCTATAATGGAAATTTGGTTTAGTGATGGCTATTTAATTGATTAGAGTATGGAAGAAAATTCAATATCAAAAAAACTTGATATTTTTATAGCTACAAGCAAACCTATATCTTGATGTTCCTGGAGCGACAAATTTTATACTACCATCTAGATAGGAACGATTTTAGCCCCAAGCGACCGTGGCATCATCTTTAAGATTGTGACTGGATTATCTATGCACCTTAACCAAGACACACGAAAAATACGTCTTTGTTCTGCCTTATCGAAGTCTTATATGATTCTTTACTGTATACGTTCCATAAGTATTCGGGTATTAAACCATAAGTTTAACAGCTTTTAAGCAAGGATTTGGTTATAGGCTTGATCATTCTATTTAAAAATATTGTTAAGACTTCCCTGTTATGAATTAACAGGATTTTTAATTTTTCTTAACCACCCTCAATAACTTAGCTAAATTTGAAAGAAATAAAGGAAATAATGATAGCAATTTCATTTGATTTAATACCTTTCGTCTTCTTCCCAGGTTGCACAGACAATACAAATGGACTCAGCTCAGATGGCGTCCAAGAGTTGGAGTACACGGACGTTGACCTCGGCCTGACACAGAGAGGACCACACTTCGACGTGGCGTACTCCAGGAACGTCACAGCACTGGTGGGGAAGACTGCACAGCTGAACTGCAGGGTTCATGATCTTGGTAACAGAACGGTTAGTAGATTTGAATGTTTAACACCAATATTACCAATGTTACTTGGAGAAGGTCTATTGTTTGCCTTTATAATAGAAAATGAACAGACAAAGGGCGGATCATCCGATGTTAAGTGGCTATTATTATCCTTAATATATAAATACAAATATTTGCAATAACTATCTTTTTCAATATATATATAAAGTTGATTAAGTTATATTTCTAACGCCGTTATCTAATTACGTACTTACACAAATAAGATATTCCATCACTAAATACGATACTTTATGAAATTCATCTAAACAAAATTATTTTCCTTTTACAAAAATATTTTAATTAACAAAATCACAAGAGATAATATCAGAAATGAAATATAATACAAGAAAATATATTTACATTTAAACGCAAAATTTTAATAATGAAAAAAGAAAGGACCCGGAATAAATATGAAGACAAATCTTCTACGCAAGTATAAAATATCCAGTAATTGACGTCCTTCAGACCTATTGAATTCATTCCGACGTTTGAATAAAACATTTCTGTTTCAATTAAAGAGCCTCCCGAGCATTCCGAAGATGGTTTTTGTAAACAGTTGAATTAAACACAAATATCTCTTAACAATGCTTCTAAAGCGTCCTATGTATCCTTTTGTGAGTTTTGTGCTTTCAAATAACACGTTCCTTTCTTTGAGCAACATTCCAAAAATACCTACGTATATTATATACTTATATTATATGAGCCGAGATGGCGTAGTAGTGCGAACACGTGAATCTTAACCAAAGGTCACAGGTTCAAACCTTGGCTAGCACCGCTGGATTTTCAAATGCTAAATTTGTGTTTAAATTCATCTCGGGCTCGGCGGTGAAGGAAAACATCGTGAGGAAACCTGTATGTGCCGGAAGAAATTCTGACACATGTATATCCACCGCCCACAGTGGTGCAGCGTGGTGGATTAAGCTCCACCTGGCATAGGCCTCTTCTCCTTCTCAGTGGGATATGTACAGGCTGAGTTTACTGATCCCCTCTCTTATAAGGAAGTTACTTCGCCAAACTCTAATATGGTTTGCTAAAAAGTCTTATACAAAGTCTGTCACAGCTTCCAATGTACTTGAATGTTCACAATCTGCTATTTATGCTGTTTTTTTATCGACTACATTTTTCGACGCAGTAGTATTTATTCTGACAGAGAGTGTAATCGGCTAAAATCGAAAAAAAGTCGTTTTGACTTTTTAATTATTATAAGAACTCGTTTTACGAACTTATAGTGAGAAATTCGACTCACGTCACATTTTCTATGAGACCATAGCCTTCAAACAAATGGATAGCCTTTTAGCATTAAAGTCAGTCTCATCATTAAGTATTAATACAAAAGCTGTTATGAACATACTACAAATATAGTTCAAAGGATCGTTTTCAGTTTTATAGACCATATTTCCTGAAAGGCCTCAGTCTATTTCCTAGGCGGTGAGTTTATCATGCCATGAAAGTGAGATATGAACTGTCACGTGTTTCTCGCTTGCCTTCATAAATAATTTTATTTCAATCTTGGATAAGAATCTACACACTATCCAGATGGTATGGTGATATATGGTGATAGAAATTCTTTGTTTATGTATGTATTTTTTCTTAAGCCGAACTT
The DNA here is from genome assembly GCA_018234505.1 of Junonia neildi neildi. Taxonomy (NCBI): domain Eukaryota; kingdom Metazoa; phylum Arthropoda; class Insecta; order Lepidoptera; family Nymphalidae; genus Junonia; species Junonia neildi. The sequence continues at coordinate 5,306 of DVVJ01001458.1, forward strand.
AAATCGTCAAGCCGTTTAAATGTTACTAATGCTAATATAGACAACTAAACATTAAACTGAAAATTTAAATAGATAAAATACAAACAAACATCTGTCGAAGAAGCAGTAAAATAGTAACAAAATGTAAGGTAACACAGCCTGTACATATCCCACTGCTGAGCATAGGCCTCTTCTCCTATTAGGGAAAAGGTATGAAGCTTAATCCACCACGCTGCTCCACTGCGGATTGATGCGGATATATATCCAACATGTGTCAGTATTTCTTCCGGCACATGCAGGTTTACTCACGACGTTTTCCTTCACCGCCGAGCTCAAGACGAATTCAAACACAAATTTAGCACTTGAAAATCCTGCGGTGCTAGCCAGAGTTTGAACCCGTGACCTTTGGTTAAGATTCACGTGTTCGCACCACTAGGCCATCTCGGCTCTAAATAGTAAAATAGTAAATGACATAAGCAATCAAGTAATATTATTTATTTTACAAAAAGATAAAAATAAACAGTTCATTAGATCATTTCTATAGAACAGATTTTATAAATTGACTGATTTTGAATAATAGTACTTGTGCTTAAATATCTTGGAAACTTATACCGTTATACAATCTGAGATAAAAGAATAATCGTAATAGGATTTGCGACCCGAATTTTATTGAAGAATTTATTATTTAATGTTTTATTGTTATCGTTCTGTAAGGATTATTTCTTCAATATCTTTTATGTCACTGAAATACCAGATAATATTATTTTACTATTCTACTAAACTTCATTTATTTTTTCGTTACTTATGTATTTTCTTTGTGTGAGATAACTAAGAACATTATAAATAAGTAGGTACATAAGTATTGTGTAATTTTGTATGTAGTAGTTTCTTTTTACTTAAATACATTAAGGTACATTATCCTCAAAATGTTTTGTTCTAGATAATATAAAATTTATATATTTTTGGTAGGTGTCGTGGATCAGGCATCGAGATATTCATCTCTTGACCTCTGGAAGGATGACCTATACGTCAGATCAGAGGTTCATAAGCGTCCACAATCCTCACACTGAAGACTGGATACTAAAGGTAAACTACAAACCTAATAAAGCTTTGGTAACATTAAAATTAAATGTAAAATCTATTTAAAATTAATAGCAGAATACAATTGTCTTGATGTATTTAAAGCTATTACAGTAACAAGTTATATAATAACTGCACTGCGCAATGAGATTAGATCAGATACGTATTACAAAGTTACGCCAACTCCTCAAATAAGCTAATACGTGGTGTCCAACTTAGGCGAATATCGTGGTTCAGTCGTTTGCCAACATTAGGTTAAAGATTGTATAATAGAACTTGAAACTAATACCACGGACCTTTACAAGTATGCCAAACTATCCAAAACTTTACAACAGTCCGTACAAAATGGCGTCTTCTTCAGTTGAATTTCATTTTCTGTTTGTTCACCAATATTATCCGTTTGATGCTGTCGTGAAACTTTATCATTCTCGTTGTCGATTGAACAAAGTATCTGGTAACAATTTTAAAATTCCATTCTAGTTTTGAATTATCATTTACCATATTAGGAATATACTTACAAAAGCGCAGAGAGTTTTTGGAATTTTTTTAGTAATTTCGTTTAAATTGAATTAGTTATAATATTTTGTATCTACGAATTAGTTGATAATAATATGTTTGTCTTGTAGAGCGTTTCTTTTATATACTTTAAATTTTCTTCGCCTGCCTTTATTTTCTTTGTCGATATTTTAAATTATAAAATGACTAAACAAACAACAAAAATACAAATATATATCAATATTAAGAATCCACTGGAATTATTAATCGTGAAAATATTTCTGTCTCAATTAAAACCATTTCACATTGCTGTTTCCAAAGTTTCAAAGCAGACATAATCTACTTAAAACATAATTCAGCGGCGAACCAAATTAATTCAACGAAATGAAAACTAAAATAATAATAATTTTCATTTGCCTTTTTGAATATTATTCGATTTCATCAGAATTAATCTTAACGAGAGCGAACGACGTTTCGCCTTTGCAAAATTTGATACTTGAAATAAATGAAGAAGTATTTTCTCCCTTGGTATTTCGGTTACTGGAATTTTAACCGAAGCTTAATAATACAAATTATTTCCGTATTTCCTTTATATACCATTAATCATTTCTTTGATCAATTCGTTTTGATTCATCAAGCGAAATGGCAAGTATATAAAGTAAGATAATGTTATTCGAAGGTTACTTTAACCTCCAGACCATTAAGACCGAGTATATCGAGTGTGTGAATATTTTATGTGTTACATAATTATACTTGTAAGTTTCCCTTATGTTCGACACTGAAGATGATACTTATATAGGGCGAAAGTTTGAGCCATGAAAATTCTGAGAATGACTTAGCTTCAAATTCTCCTCATTAGTAAAAGTGGTCATTAGCTTAAAGAAATCTTGATATTGATGTTGTCCAAACATTTGTTATGTTATTAATAGTAGAGATGGCAAAATTCTCTTCTAAGTTTTCTCACGGTTGCTTTATTCGTGTCCATAAAATCATACTAGCCCTTGTCCCATTGATATTAATGGCCGTTGCAAATTTCACTGCTTCACCAGCAGGTGGAGTCTTTTGGCTTTGCCCCAGCTTCAGTATTTTACACATCGCATGCAGGCTAAATAATTTACTGGCTAAGTTCCTAGCCAATTCCTAGCTGACCATTAATAAACACAACATCGCACGAATACTGATCATATCTTGAATTAAAAATCTTATCGCAAGTTCCTATATAAACTTCTTGGGTATTGCGCTCAAAGGAATTCCAATCAAATAGTGCATCCAAATGTATGCCAAAACTGTTATAGTATTGTGTGAATCTAAGCGTAATAACATTTGTAGAAGAATCTTTTCAGAATTTATATTCACGAAAACTCGTTCGTGCAATAAAATTTCTTACAGTAAATTCACATTTTAAAATATGTTACACAACTTAACTGTAAAGAAGAATATAACATTCTTGTATCATATTTTCAGATATATGTAATTAGATATTAATTATTGTGGTGGTAGTTATGGTAATAACCTATAATTATAACTTCCTTTTTACCACTTTTAAAATCAACAACTAATTAAAATATAGCATCATCAATCCCGCTGACAATACCGAAGCCAAACCTGAGCAGTCGTATTTTTCAATTATCTCTTCATTTAAAACTTTTCAACCATTTTCAAAGAACCAATATGTAAATTTGTGATTGTAAACAGATAAGGTTTCCGCAACGCCGCGACTCCGGTATCTACGAGTGCCAAGTCGGCACCACCCCTCCCATCGGCCACAGAATGTACCTCTCCGTTGTCGGTAAGTTGTTTTATTTCAACTAGATTTAAAACTACTTAGTAAATTACTCCTTTAGCGCTTTGGTGGATTATCACAGCAATTCATCACGGCCTTCATTCGAATAAATTACCGTTATCTTCTAAAATTTTTGGGTCAGGTTGAAGTTTTAGTATCAACTAGATTTGCTGGTAATTTATGTTCTATTTAAAGTGTTTTAATGAATTAAATTTAAAGTGTTACCTTTTAAGGTACTGATGTAGGTGAAATGATATTACTTTGAAAAACAAAACGTATTAAAGTAACTGGTTTTACTACAACATATTTTGTAGCTGTACTTAAAAATTTTATAGTTTGCTTAATTGTATAAAGTGAAAAAATCTTCCCAGTTAAGCTTATTTATGTATTTTCTTGATATTGAGAAAAAAATAGTCGCATTATTTTTTCACCATTTAACGTATCATTCAAGAATACGTAATAGTACCTACTATACTGTTATTAGTAAATTCACCTATATTGTTTGCTCCTTCAAAACCTGACGTATCTAATTATTCGTGTCACGAAAGGTGAAGGTCTTATTAAAATTGGCCCGAAAATCCACTAAATATAATTGCAAACCCCAATGGAACCTTTATTAAAGTACACAATCCGTTCCAAGAATAGGTATATTCTTAGTATTATACATACATATTATATTATATCCAATACAAAATTTTACAATGACTTAAATGTTACGTTCTTGGGGCAGTTAGCCCCAAGAACGTAACATTTAACGTAACATAGTGAAAAAGTGTCGCTATCAAACCATACATCATTATATTTGAATTTAAATAATTTTAAAAATCATATACCGACCTCTAGAAATTTATTAAGACGCGATACTAGTAGTTTTCTCCCATATACTACCTAGTTTTGGTAATGTATTATTTTTGGACAATTAACCCGCAGTTTTGATCTTTTAGTGTAGCATGTACAGATTTTTGAAAATGTTACTTTATGGACTTACCATAATCTTTATGATATGCAGAACCACTGACGACAATTCTGGGGGGACCAGAGCTGTTCATCAACATGGGCAGCACTATCAACCTGACGTGTGTCGTCCAGCACTCGCCGGAGCCGCCACCAGCGATACGCTGGACCCATAATGACGAGGTAACTTGATCAAATAATTAAATCATAGAAAACAAATAAATATAAAAATATATGAAAACCGTCCCAAGTAATTTGAGCCGTAATAGTACTTACTATACTATTATCAATAAATTCAAATTGTTTGCTACTTCAAAACCTGTCGTATCTAATTATCCGTGTCACAGAAGATGAAGATCTAATTAAAATTGTCACGAACATCCACTAAATATAATTGCAAACCCCAACCGTTAATTTAAGCCGAAATTCATTAAAAATTGGTTGAGGTGTGACTATAACTAAACAGACAGATAATACTAGAGGACCTGACAGACGTTGTCCTGCCGAGTCCAATATTGTGTATATCTGAGAACCCACTCAATACAGACAAAATTTCATTTCTAAAAGGTTCCGTAAAAGTGAAGTTTAGCAGAAGAACGATATTAAACGACTATCAAAAAGTAAAAAATACTAATAACGAAAAATATCATCAAAGATATTTCAAAGGATCACAGAACAACTTTCGTATCAATATAAATAAATGAATAAGTCAACACTCAGAAACTTCGTTCATAAATTCGGGCGGATTATATCCGAAATGATATCTTCGGGATAGGATGATCCGCATTTATGTGACCTTCCCTTACGACATGTTAGGTAATTAATAAAATATTGAGGTCATGCGTGATGTATTTAATAAGGGATCCGGAAACTCACGCAATCTTGAGAAATACGGAAATATTATGCCCCAATTCGTAAAGGTATGAGTATAATTAAGAATCATCTAGAGCTATATAGTGTGTGTCTTGATAGCACATTTTTGCTGTATAAATAAAAACGTATATATTTTTTGGACTTTATTCTTAAGTAAATGAGAAACAAAAGTAAGTTTTGTACTGTGTATACATATGTATATGTAATCAAAAACTTTAACTGAAATACTGGAATTAAAAATATAATTGCTTCATACTTAATTTTCTGGAGTCTCCAAAAACTATTTGCATAATTTAAAATATTCTATATATAAAAGAGACTTACCGTGACATTATGACTCATCTCAATATCAGTAAGGGGTCGGTCAAGTATTACGTAACGCAATTTTTGAAGATTTTAGACTGTGCCCCTGTACCCCTCCTCCTAGACGTTACGTAACATTTTAACAAAATTTTTAGGTGAAAATGTTGACTAAAATAATTTTCGAGACCATTATCAGCTAAAAATCACAATTATGTCGTTACGTAACGCGTTGTTGTTATGCCCCCTCCCGGCCCCATAACGCACCGTAACATTTTACAAGAGCCTCCTCTCCCTCCAAACTGCATTACGTAATACTTGAATGAACCCTAATGTGACTAGATAATTCTAGTGTACATAGTTCTAATGAATTACAATAGAATTTTTCTCCCGCAATAAAAGAAAAAAAAATGTTAATTGCCATTCTTTTGCTAAAAAGGGGTAACTACATATGTGAAAAATAATAGCCACGAATAATAGTTCGTATTATGCAAAATGAGCCGAGATGGCCTAGTGGTGCGAACACGTGGATCTTAACCAAAGGTCACAGGTTCAAACCCTGGCTAGCACCGCTG
>DVVJ01001459.1:0-11343 GCA_018234505.1 Junonia neildi neildi
GAAAATCCAGCGGTGCCAGCCAGGGTTTGTACCCGTGACCTTTGGTTAAGATCCACGTGTTCGCACCACTAGGCCATTTCGGCTTTATTGTATTTTACTTATATTAAACAATATCCGCCAACACTCAATGGCTGTTCCATCGAGTGTTGGCGGATATTGTGGACGGTGGATGGACGTGGTGGAATAACCTTATGAATAGAAGATTCTTATGCTCGGCACCGGGATACTTACAGTCTGTTACTTTATTTTAATTAAAAAATATATATATTAATAACATGAAAGATTTTTTTCCAGAATGACGTTAATAAGAGATCTGTGATTTGTAATAACATTTTTATTAAAACACAACAAAGACGGGAAATATTTATCTCTAATTAGATTACAGTTGTCGCTAACACATATTTAATGAAAGCACACGTTTCGAGAAAAGAAGAAAAAAAAGAGATTTTTATCAAAACAATTATGTTAAACATTTTCGAAGCGTGAGAATTGTTTATTGTTTCAAAACAGACGCACTCGCGACCGTTACTGAGGAAATTAATAAAGATATTCTTTTGTTTTGTAATTTTTTTCATCTTAGTTTGTAATAGAAATTGATGGCGAAAATAATGCCAGTGGCACACGGTGACAGAATTTAGCCATTGCTGTAACGTTATATAATTACGTCGCTTTTGTAATCTATCGTTGCGACTGTGAATAGTTTAATAAATAATTAACAGCTTCATGTCAGTTCGCGTATTTTTTTTCCTATTTTCGTCATCTTTTTCAAAGTCGTAGCATTATGCATTTAGACTAACTCATTAAGTTAAGACTTCTACATTTTACGAAGAAAGTCTTTTTTACGAAACATAAAATTGATGAATAATAAGAGTTTTCACATTATTTATACATTAAATAAAAGAAAATACTTCGAATGAATAACTCATTATGCAATTTAAAAAATTATAAAGGCGAGAAACACACATGTAGGTATGTATCAAAATTAAATTAGATAGTAAAAAGTAAAGTGTAAAGTGTAATTTTTGCCTAAAATTATCTAGAAATCAAGTTTCAGTACAAAAATATCAAAAAACGATTGATGCCGTCAATTAAGATGAGAGCACTTAAAATTAATTTTAGAAAGGAGACGCGAGTTTCAAATATGCATAATTCAAACAGCTCTAAATTATCAAAGTCAAAGTCAAAAAGAACCGGCGAAAAGAAACTTTATCGGTGTGTGTTTTGATAAATCGATGCATTTTATGATATTTTTATTCTAATAAAGTGGATGTGATCGAAATCTTCTATTTCGTTATAAATTGATACTACTTGATTTCCATACGGATTAATCTTATCTTACTGCTATTATAAATCCGAAAGTTTATGAGGTTAGAGGGTTGTTTGGATGGATGGATGTTTGATGCACTTTCACATACAAATGTAGATCACACATTAGTATTAAATATATGTTTTAATCGCAGAGAAGAAAGAACTACACTAAAATCATGTTATAATCATATGTCATTGCCTTAAGACTAGAAAAATAAACATAAAAGTTAAAAAAAAATAGCGACTCACATCAATGTCCATAAGCTTTTAAGAAACATCTTATACAATCCAACAGCCATTTTTCTTACAAATAAAACGTTAACTTTTCCCGCGCACACACATTTTCTCGTACAATCGCGATCACACCATAGTCCTATACAACGTTAATATTAAAAAAAAACTAAAATTCAAAAATAGAACGTGTATTTTGTAATCGAAATAAATCGTAGCGATTGTATTGAATGTCATAATAGCTTGAGACGTGACGATAGATGGACGTTAGGAACATCACGCACGGAACGCATAAGGCTATTGTCATATGGTTAAAATGTAATATGCAATATATAAGCAATTGCAAACAAAGAAAAAAACATTAAATTATTTATTACCATGGCAACATTTAATCCTCTAGAAACTAACTCTTCTTACTCAATGTCAAAACTGATACTTTTTGGGTGATAGATACATCTTATTCTTATGTATCTCTGAAAACTTCTGAAAACAAATTTTGATATAGAAGTAAACCTAATAAAAATAATTTCATATACAATGAAGATGTATGAAATATTACAGTTGCAACATTTGGATGGCAAAGTGTAACTTAATTAATTGCGATGAAGAAATAAGAGATTTCGTTGACATGAAGCACCTATAATTTCGTAACATGACTCGTCAATGTCTATGCTTAATTGATACAACTAAAATCATCAAACAATTTGATTAATTGAATTTAGGAAATATTTTCTTTTTGACCTTTAACTAAACGAATTCTTATTGTTCTCGAAGTCAGTGGAATACAATGTAATAGTAGTTAGCTAAAAGTTGGCATATAAAGATATCTACACACATTTCATTATGTTAGAATAGATTCAAAATCAAGTAAGAAAGAACCAAAATTAATTTATTATCTATAAAAATCATAAGAATGCAATCGCGGTAATAGTATGAAAATTAAACCGTGTGTATAAATCCTTATTTAATAATCTTTATCATGAATCGCTGATATTATGATGATTTGATAAACACTATATAATTATAAATGTTCCATACATATAATCATATAAACTCCATTGACCTGACGTCGTGTCATATTATACATACACATACATTACGCATACATGTAATAAAATAACATTGGCATTGTTATGATTATGAAACAAGGAGAGAACTTATATACGACCCAAAAATGTTAAGTTGTATTAGGTTGCGCAAAATGAAAAAATTGATAATGTTTGACTCAGTCCCGGAAACGTTATGCCCTTCCATCTAATTACCCATAAAAGCCAAAATACTGCACATTTAGCTTCATAAAAAAAACATCAGACTAACCATACCTTGCCTAGTTGAACCCATGGTAATCTTCAATCAAATATTATGAGTACTTGTAGAAATAAATGTTGCAAAGTTAACAACAAACGCGCGCGCTTTAACGGATAATTAATGTTTTGCGAAAATAGTCAACTTTGAATAGATATACTAAATAGCAGATAGTTACAAATTTCATATTTCTACGAATAATGTAATACATTCTTAAGTTTACTCACATATAGTTTATATAAACGAGTTACGAGCGTTAATTTTTATGACGAGGTCCCATAGTACGTCGGTACCGGCTTGAGCTTCGGATTAGTAAAGCTTCAGCAATAACATCAACTAGTCTTCTATTTCTTTAAATATATATAAACTTCATCTATCAATTAACTCCTGTTATTTATATAATTCATGGTATTTTACATTACAGTTATAACTTGTATTTTTAAAATTTTACATAGGTATGCACATAAAATTGCACTTCAGTTAATTTACCTAGTATGTGTAATATAAAGCATTTTTTTTTTGTTTTATTGGGCGCAATATTTTTTTAGAACTGCGCACAGCGCATAGAAAGAACAGACCAATTTTAAAAGATAATTTTAAATAGGTAGATTTTTTTAATGGAAAACGAATAATAACCATAATAATATTTGAAGCAGGCAAAACCGCCACAGAAACGTTAATAGACAAGAACAACCATTTTGTATCCAGATCAGTTTTAGCTATTCCTACCGTATCTATAAAGTATGCATGACCCAGACAGACTATCTATTTTAGATGAAATCAATACTCTCTATTTTCATATTATTGAGTACATTGAAATCTAATTTTAACAATTCCATATTTTATTTTAAAATTTTCATTAAAAAGACTACGGAGCACTTTATTCTGATCTTTCATACATATTTATGAAGATAAAATATAATTAAAGACATTTTAATATTTTTATTTGTTGGATCGAGTGTTATTGGTTAGTATTTAATTGAAAGTGGTCACTCCGTGTCTCGAAATTGAGGAATATTCTTACATTGAGTGTTGATTTTAACTTTTATTTCGTTAATCTGTTTCTGTGGGTTAATTGTATTGAAAATAAATGGATAAAAAACCAACAAGAAATTAAATGTCCACTCGAACAACTTCATTTTGAGATAAAAGATTCAAAATATTTATATACCTACTCGTATCTACCTCCAGTCCTAATATACATAAAATTCTAAACATTATCATTAAGAATCATTTCTGTTAGTTTGAATATATCGCACCCGTGAAAGAAGAGTCAACCCACTCAAAATATCTACCACTTCTAAAATTGCTATAATGTCCAAAGTTTTAAAGTGCATTTTCATGTATACACATTTTTTGATTTGGGTGACTCTTTTTCTAGGTGTGCGATATCATATGTTGTTATTTATACATAAGGTATTATGTAGCGGTGGAAACTTACTCGGTTTCGAATACAATTAAATCAACATGAAACTGACTTGAACTGAAAAGTTACCAGCCACATTTCAAACATTCCGGCATCCAATTCGATTGTTTTGCCCATAAACTACGAAGTGAACATATAAATCGCTATTCTTCAGTGAAGGAACTCGAAAATATATTTGTAACTAGATCTCAGTTGTCGGACTCTAGAATAGGAAACCATAATTTTATTCGTATGATAGCATTGTTCGCTTCATGTAAAATTTAAAAGTTCACACTCTTATTATAAGTACTAGCATGTTTCTTATTATATTACATTATTATTATTCTTGTACGGATACCATGGAATTATATTCTTTGTTTTAGTATTATTTAGTAATTTTTTGAGTTAAGCATTTCCTAAAAATGTTCGGTTACCTACAAAGATCTAAATCTATTTTTCAAGAAGTTAATTATAAATTGAAAGCTATATATACCTAATTATACATTATGTATATTTTGTATTATTCAGTGTAATATATTTTAATTTCAAAGCACACATTACACGCTTAAATGGCATATTTCAGAGAATACGCGCACAAGTTTATAAACTCCATTCTCGTTGTAACGAGAAGAAAATTGAAACTTCTTTAAAAGTAATTATAAATAGTTATAAAGTTGGATAGAAGTAACATATTTCGTCTTTACATATTTTTTTTAAGCTACTGATGTATTTTGCATGACATAATTAATTATTTAATTATTATATAATAAAAAGTTTATAATACTTTCTTACAAAACTTTTTGTTGATAAAGATGACGAATATTAGACATGATCTATTGATATTTTAAATACTATGTAGATATATTTGTATCAGACTGTCTATCAGACTATCTATCAGACTGACTATCAGACAGTGTCTAACAAATTTACAATACATTCAAAGGCAAGAGGCAATGTCGCCAGTGTTTTGGGCACCTTACTTCATTGTAGTGACATCGATACCTATCTGAGTTCCATATACATATAATAGTTATTAATTTATTTTTATTGCCTATTTTCTATTTTTTATAGTATGTACATAGATTAAGTTATCGATTATTTATTTTTCTGTTAAGTAGGTTAATTATGATTAACTATAAGTTGATGATCAATTACAAATAAGTTTATTACATTATGCATTTTAAGACTAAAATATTTTGAAACAATTTTGCCAACATAAAACCTGCCAGTACTCGTAAGCTTTCCACATAGTAACGAATGAGTAACTTATACATGCAATATATTGTAGTGTATATCTTGTTGTATGTTCGTGATTTAAATCACAGGTGATAAAATATTGAATGCCAACTGGTAACAACCATTGTCCGGCTACAATAACTTGGCACGGCTCCTGTTGTTCTCAATATATAATGACACTGTATTAATTATGATAAATAATAAGTTTATTTCTAGTTAGCCAAAACATATTGAGATACATATTTTATTGAATTCGAGCAAACAATAGGAGAAAATCGTTTAGAAGTTGTGTTGAAATAAATCCAAGAAGTTAATGTAATATTGTATGTAAGTAAATTTAAATGAATCAAAAATATGAGAAAACGATAATATTCATCAAAGTATTTTGCAATATATTTTTTAAATATGATGAAATAATTGCAGAAATATTTCAAAGTGGTTTAAATTCATTAAGCATGGGAGGAACTACTGAGTCTTGACCAAAATTTTACTTACAATTAGTGTCATTGTTTTAAACTACAATATTTAGTTTAAAAACTACTTCAGGAATAACACGAAACTTAATCTATACGATGACAGGGCCCTTATTCTCTATGCCAAATCAAAACTTATTTCTATGTTGAAACACATTATTGTCTTAAAACCGTATTCTCTATGACATTGTGAAATTGAACTGTCACGTTACGTGGCGCGTTCCGTGCTGTCAAATAAGTAATTAAGAAATTAATAAAAAATAAACCGGTAACGTTTTTTGAAAGATTGTTAATAGAAACGGATCGTCCCATCTCCAAAAAGACAAGAATATCGTTATCTATGCTATTCCTTACCTTTCCAAGACGTGTGCTTGCAAAATACCGATTTAAAAAGACGTAACGTGCCATAGTAAGATTGTTTGAGAAGCACGATATGACGTCATCCGTTTTGGGCACGTTACGTATCGTGACGTCGAGAATACGGGCCCAGGACAGGTAGTAAAAGGTAAAATTAGGTAAAAAGTATCATTTTTAAGGAATTTTTAGCACAGTGAACTTTGTGAAAGCTTATTTTACTTTTTTCCTAAATGAAATTAATTCACATAAAATATAATAATGCGTAATACACATATGCATTTATGCATTACTCAGCTAACACTGAAATTTACAGCGGATTCATAATTACTTACATACTTTACATCTCACGTAAAGTGTAAATACCCAAGCGTTGTAAAATGAAAATGGACAATATAATTACGGGATGTCACTCTAATGGTCTAAGAGCCAGTGTGCGGCAGACTTACTTAAGTATAATTAAATTGAATAAGGTATCTAATAATAATTACATTACTAAATAAGGTCAATTTATATGAAATTTTCAACTTTACAATTTCTATAAAATGATGAGTGCATTTATACATAATACTTTACACTTTACTTTACTAAGTGTCTGTCATTGAAATAAATGGGAGTATATACTTTAAAATACTAAAAGGGCAGACGCGCTATGATCAAGCTTTAGAAATCAATTTTTAATTTCTTCACATCTGGTCACAGCCAAAGGAACCAAAGACAATGAAGGTCAACATTCACTACGTCCACCTGGCATCAGCACCGTCTGATGTAGTTAGTATTCTTTATATGAATTGGTATGAGCTGACGCTCATTAAATCTTCTTCATATTAAGCGTTCAACGGTTACTACGCCCATACTGCGTAGTAAGCGTTGAGTTTTCATTTCACCTACAAGGTAATATATCAACCATCAATATGATCTTCGATACTTAACTGTAAGTGTGTCTCCCACTGGCTCCTAATCTATAATACACAATGTTAATAGTACACAATCAATTATGGTATATGCTATCGGAAAACATTCGAAGCTTGTCAACTTCATACTTTTGTCAACTTCAATGTTGAACTGGGTTCATATCTTCTTCTTCGTTGTCTTCATTTCTGAAGGTCGTGCCCGTCTTGATAAGCTTTTACTGCTTCGTTGACAAGTCACTTCTATTTTGCTCTGCCCTCCGCTCGTTTCGGGGCTATTAAAATTGGTAGTCCCACTATGTTTTTCACTTGGTCAGACCAGCGGATAGGTAACCGGCCCCGTGATCTATTGCCCTCGATTTTATCAATTACAACCAGTTTGTCAAGGTTATCTGATTGTCTCCGGGCAATGTGACCAAAATAGCTGAGGACTCATTGCTAACAGGTAGTTGACAATCTGGTCGTGATCTTTAGCTGGTTGGGAATGGAACTATTTGTTCGTTTTCCAGTCCATGGTATACGCAACATTCTCCTCCAACACCACATCTCAAAAGCCTCGATCTTCTTGCGGTCAGCTGCACGCATTGTCCATGATTCGCATCCATACAGAAATAAAGAGAAAACCAAAGCTCGCACGAGTCTAGTCTTAGTTGTTATTGAGACTTTCCTATTTTGCCATATTCTGGTTAATTTACTCATTGCCGCTTTAGCCATCTGCGTACGTCTCCGAATTTCTCCGTCACAGCCTCAGGGATTTATATATCACTGTACTATACATTTTTATACAAGATCAGTCTCTCGAATAAAATACCACGTACTTATTATTTTGTGCATAGAATCAATCACACCATGAAATAGTATAAAACCGCAACTATTTGCTTTCATATATATTAAAATTAATCGTATTGAGGTTCAGCTGATAGTGTGTTTAATTATAGTAACGACAAATAATGTGCAGTGAAATGCTTATTAAGTCTGACAATAGATTTAACACATTTTCATTTAATGGAATGACTTTATATTTCATTACGGAGAACTTATTTCCCATAGCGTGTAGCGGTAATAAGATTAGTAACATTCTTTAACGTATCCTAATAATATGATCGACCCCGCGACCGTCAGCCCTTCAGTCACAATGATGCAGTGACCACTGCGCCTACAGTGTTAATAATAAAGACACCTTTACAAAAAAATATACACATTAAGTCACATTTGTATTACTACTTTAACAGAATTTGTCTAAAAACGTACCAATTTAACAAATCGGGGCAATAATGTCGCAGACTTTTTCTTCTTCTGTAAATAAACTTGTTATGTTAAAATTTATATAAATATCCTTCAGTATATTTCTAGCCTTAGCTGGTGGTACGCTGACTGCAAATTAATATCGTTTTGGCAGTTAGCACTGCGTGCGCATTTACATTTACAATCTTAATAATACGCGCAAGTGCTTTACAATCTGTCACGGGATATATGTTATTGGATTCAATTATAATGTAAACTCTGCACGTCTGTTAAAACAAATTAGATTGCTAATAAGTAGCGCAGAAATATTTAATTTATCGTTGATAGTGAAAGGCATACCGTTTTCTTGTAAGGAAAAGGCTATAGGTATTCATAATCGCCAGTTATAGGCACCTATTACCTACCGCTTTAATGACGGATGCATACATCCCGATAGGCTTTTCCTGCTTTTCTATTTTTAAAAAATATTTCCAGTAGAAACCTTATTTTAGTTAACTAGTTTATGAAAATAGAATAAATAAAATGGCTATCCCAAAAACAAATGTTTTTGATCCAGGATACAATCTATTCTCATACAGAATTCATTTAAATCCAGTGAACCGTTACTTCGGAATAGAATACTACAGAAGTACGTAAAAACGAAAAATTTTATTTTTATTCAACATATTAAGAGTAGGATTATTGAATTAAAAAAATATATGTATTATCTAACGCAACTAATTTTAGAAAAGAAAACATCAAAATACTAATATCCCTTAAAAATTGCATTTTTAACAGTTATGCTTCCAGCAAGTTTATTTTTTATTTCCACTCTTGAAAATATACTTCCAACAGGGAATAAGCTTCTATTTGAACACCTTACATCTCTTTGCGCAGAAACAGTCATTCGTTTTATTTGAACTCTTAACTGTTTAAAAGAAAACGTTGCTTTAACGTTTGTCAAAGGATCTTTGATATACACCAATCTTTAGTTTTGGTAATATTTATGTGCAGTTGTACTGTGGAATATTTATGCCATTGTATACAATACTGGGATTACTATCACAGTTTATAAAAAATGGGTGTTTAGTTTACTTAATTAATAACTCCAATAAAAGTAACTACTAGGTATAGCTGTGTCTCTAACTCCAACTGATTTTTTCTTGCTCCTCTTTAAGCAGACAATGCTTTTGTAGTCTAGTGCTGCAGACGTTCATTATATAAAATGAAATCATACAACACAAAAAGAATAAAAATAAACACCAAAAAGAATAATTCCATTCAGAAACCAGACGATAAAATGTTTACCTTTAATAACAATATCACTTTATATTTTCACTGATTTAACATCAGACTGGAATAAATTGTTCTCCTTGCCATTGTTATAAATGTTTTGATCAAGACAAATGGTCAGGTTAATGATAACCGAGACTGGAAATAACTAAGTTTACGATGTACCATTAACGGCGTACATTTTCGTCATTTAATATTTTATTCCCACAAAATATTTCCGACTGCTATGGGCGCTCGGCATTTTATACTCCAGCTACGATAGGTCGAAATGCGAGCAGGCGGAAATGAGGGCACTCTAGTGCGCGAATATTTTAAACTTTTACGGGATGCAACTAATTAACAAATGCAGGTATTCAGCCATGCACGGCTCATTTAAATTTGCATAACCTGATATTGATTTGAAGTTTGAATTTACGCGCTGTCAGTGATGTATGTATCTGTTGATAAATTGGTCCCTAATATTCTCGTAGTTTAGATATAACTTTCTGTAACATAAGTACAAATAAAGTTGTATTTTAAATTGTTATTGTAAATTCTATAAATGTATTTTTACATATATAGAAATGAACACTATAAATGAGATTCTCCTGCAGATAAAAATCGTATCAGTAAATCAGTCAGTTTCAGTAAATAAGTCAGTAAATCATTAAAAAACCGCAGAATCCAAAAGGGAAACAAAAATTTGTACAATTTGCAGAAGTATCGAACAGCTAAATTTTATGACAGGTCTATTTTGAAAAAAAATCAGAGACAATAACGGCAGAGAAAGATCAATAGCTCTCACGTCCTATTCCCAGACGAAATAAAATTAGACCAAACAATACCGGGCATAAGAGAGATTCTTTCCATTAAAAGCTTTTCTTCGTTTAAAAGCATGTCTAAAATACGAGACAGAAAATATACTAAATTGTTAATCTTAATTTATCCAGTAAAATATTTTTCTTGTAACTATTATAAGCCCTCATTAAATAACTTCTATCTTACTTCTGTCATAATTATTTTTTTAGATTAACTTAATAAAAATGACTTAGCTCATTTAGTCTTTAACAAAAATTACGGAATTTGAACAGTGACCAATTAAATTTTATCCTCATAATACAAAATATTTTGAGTTGTTAACTCGCAATCTCGCTGAACTTTACTGTAACGAAAGTTGAAAATGATAACAAAGATAAAAAGTTGCGAAATAGTTATTCAGGAAAGTAAGTCAGAATCTACACAATCACCAATTTTCAAAACCCTGATAAACTTTCTAGACAAAACTAACGAATGGGTGTGCTATGTATTTAGCAATGGCTTCAAAATCTAATAATTAGGAAAATTAGAAAAGCTTTTAATAAAATAATTTCTATTGATACAAATTATACATCACATATGTCGTCTGATAAGTGACCACCATAATCTATGTACAGTACCAGAATGACAAAAATTTATTTCCACATCTGGGCCCTTCTGCTCTATGCCAAATCAAAACGTATTTCTATGTTGAAACACGTTATTGTCTTAAAGCCGTATTTTCTACGACATTGTGTGATTGAAATGTCACGTACCGTTCCATGCATTCAAATAAGTAATTCAAAAATTAATAAAAATTAAACCGGTA
>DVVJ01001460.1:0-11342 GCA_018234505.1 Junonia neildi neildi
CGAACAGGTGCCGGCCCACGTGCGCGTCCACCGCCGACAGCGGGTCATCGAGGAGGTAGATATCGGCCTGAAACGTGAGAAACAAATATAACTATAGGCCTATAGCTTAATTTGTCTTGAAATGCCTAAATACGAGCCAAATACGTATTTGCGCATGTTTGTCGAAGAATCTCGACAAACATGCGCAAATACACGCACGACGTTATCTAAATTTTACTATTTTTTTGTTTTGTGCAGCATATTGCGCATTGTTCAAATCATTCTACTTTCGTGAATCGGACAATATGAGCATAGAATATTAAAAAAAATCATCAAAATTATATGTGTTTAGATTTTAAAGACGAAAGTAATCTTGACAATAAATATTCAGACTTCTAACGTTTTGCATCATTTTACAAATTTACTATAAGTATATTTTTTAAAGTACGATACGACACCTCGTTCATGGGCAAAAAGGTTTTCTATTCATGTAACTTACCTCTCTATAAACAGCTCTGGCTAGATTAATACGTGCTCTCTGGCCTCCAGATAATGAAGCGCCCCTTTCACCAACAAGCGTTTGATCACCATGTGGGAACTGCTGGAAGTCCTTCTGCAGTGCGCATACTCTTACAACCTAAAAGTCATACAACATATAAAGCTATATGTGAAGGATCAAAAAATTAAATATGAGTAACATGTATAAATAACAAAATATACCTCTTTATACTTTTTATGATTATACGGCAAGCCAAATAATATATTTTGTCGCACTGTGGCGACGAACAGCCATGGTTCCTGGCAAGCATAGGATAGAGGCCCAGAAAGATGAATCTTCCCACTAGTTGAACGTAGCTCGTTTAGTAACAATTGTAACACGGAACTCTGTAAGAGTAGAAAATATAAAGATTAAAAAACTATTCTAGTTTTGATACAAAATTGTATATAACTAGGATATATAAATATATGGCACCTTTCCAGATCCGACTGATCCAATTATTGCACAAAGTTTCCCTTTAGGAATACTCAAGTTGATGTTGCGTAACGTTACAGGGCCGTCTTCGATCCAATTAGCACTGACGTTTTGAATCAATATACCAACATCTGGGTGTACCGGAATAGCGCTTAACGCTTGGGCCATGAGTCCTTTTTCATTGCAGTCAAAACCTTAGAAGGAATAACAATAATTGAATTATAAAATGAAAAAAAAGAACTGTTCCTCTTTAAGAAGAAAATCTTATTTGTGTTATGTATTTCGTATTTACCTGGATTATAAATTCCTTCTTCATCGATTTTCTTGAATGTGTTCGAACGAAGGTCTATTTGACTGAGGTTTTTATTTTTCTTATTTTCAACCTTCTGTACCAATTTTGCAATGTCAACATCTGCTACACCCCGAAGGTCTTCTCTCTCATCTGTTTATGTAATAATAAATAATGAATTAATTAAAAGTAATAATAATTAATGTCGTAGAAGAATTAAAAATATAGATAATTTTAAAATTTGATGTTAAATGGGTTATTCAAGAAAATTTGTTGTGTTGGGACTTAAGAGAATGCATTAGATAGCATTAGTTGATAGTTTAATTCGAGGCCTAAGTACGAAGTATCGGATGGTGTCGCATAGTAATAAAATCCGCGCCTGTATTCCTGCATACATCTCCATATTGATTATGAACCCAACTGAACTATCGCCCGATAGATAGCTTATAGTCCGAGAGAGCTTTTAAAGTAAACTTTTTCAAAAGCAAAAAAGCATGGTATTCTTTAAAACTTACTAGTTATTTAGTGTAATCTTTATAAGCTGATATTATCTTTAAAAACTAATCACGAGTTAAATTAAAAATAAACATAGAAGTTTTGTTAGTTAGATTAATTTTTACATAATTTACACCACATAGTTAGTATTTAGAAGCATTATTCAAAAAGCGTAAGTAGTCAATTATGGCAAACACATATTTTAATAAATAGCACATTTTACGAAACTCTCACATGTTTAACGTTTCACAAGAGCCACTCACAATATAATACTTAAAATCGTACCCAAAAGTAAAAATTGTTGTATTCGAAGAACAGAAGTATAGGACTCTAACAACATTGATAGAGACAACGGTAATAGAATAGCTACCGATGCCTGAAGAATATTGAACATTTGAGCCAACGGGAAAGCCTGTGGAAATTAGCAATTTTCTATTAAATAAAAATATAGTTTTTATTATTTTATGTTTAGCTACTACACAGATTTATGAAACTTATAGTAATATACTATAGTTTGTAAATGTACTACAATTGAGGCGTTAGTCAAAATACCCGGTAGATGTGTAATATTATATAGTATGTGTGATGTATGATATATTATTATCATTCTGTTCTACAACTAAGATACAAGAGTCTGTCATAATAAAGACTTTTTAATATAATATAGCATCGTCATGCGTATCATGCATTTGGTCTAGGCATGCATCGAGACCATGTGGTCTCACATACCTAAAAGCATAAACGCTTCGAGGCGTTGTACTGAAATCAGTGCTTCTGCCAAAAATGATACAGCATTTGACATAATTATTGAGAGCGTGCCTTGAAGTGTATTGTAGAATTGCGCCAAAGGGAACACCTGTAATGAAATTATTTTGTTTCGGCGTTACCCACCTGTACAAGCAAAAGAATATACATACGTAACACGTTCAGAAAAATAACACGCAGTTGGTGTAATTGATTCACGTGTTACAATTAAAATGTTTAGTACGATTCCTTTAAGTGTATTTCCTCAATAGATCACTATATGTGACGGATTAATAAATTAAAGCGACACTTACAATGTCTGCGGTGACTTGGTATCCGAATAGTGAGTAAGATAGAAGGGTGATGTAGAGGGTGAGCCTCTCGGTGAAGACCATGAAGCTGAGGTAGACTCCTCGGAGATAGGACGCAGATGTGATGCAGTTGATTTCGTTCTTGCGAGCCAACGCCACCACCTTCTCGAACGGTTTCTCCCAAGCGTACATTTTGATAACCTAGAATTATAAAATATTAATAAATATTCTCTGACTTCTTCCACACGTGGCTTATACATTTAAGATAAATAAATAAAACTGCGATTTACCTGCATGCCGCTAATAATTTCGTCCATAATGCGCACACGTTCATCGGTTTTGCCAGCAGTGTTCATTCGTAATTTTGCTGCCAATTTGCTCATGTACGCTGAAATAGTATATAACATGATTACGTTTTATGTAAAAATATTATATTATTATTATGATGATTGTTAACGCTGGTTATATAACAACAATATTAAAACAATTTATTATAAAATATTATGTTATCATTTGTCAGATATTTCGCTGTGGCTATCTATCACGAGTAAATATTATATGTAGCTTTTAGAAGCTAATTTATTTAATTGTTCTATAAAATGGAGGAACTCACATTGAACAGGAATTGTCTGCAAAACAATGCCGATGACTCCAATAATAGCGGCGTAGCCAATTCTAATGTAAATCAGGTAGCAGACCAACACAATTTGCAGCGGGAGCAGCCAAATGAAGTGGGTGTAGATGAAGGCGTAATCGAAGCGGTTCACGTCATTGGACAGGAGATTGACCACCTGGCCTGCTGTTGTCTGAGCCAATGCTCCAGAGCTCATACGCATTACCTAAACAATTAAAATTGCAGTAACAAGTTCGTGGTCAACGTATTATATGACCTTTCTTCTATTAAAGCAACGAACTCTGTTTATAGGTTTTTCTGAATTGTGATCATTCAAAATCATTAATGGAAAAAAATTATAAATCATAAATTTCTTAAAAAAGTCAATCTGATTTTAATCAATTTAAAAGCCCTCACTATACCTTTCTGTATATCAAAGAACACGCAGCGATGCGAACTTTCATGCCGAACTGCTGAGTGGAATATGTGCCGTGGTGGTTCAAGAATGCGATCAAAAGAGACATGAGTATGACAGCGGAAGCACAATACACGGCTTGCTCATACGACATGTCAGATCCCGGCTCCCAGTATGACAGCATCATGCTCAACGCAACGGGCTGGAACGGCCTAAAAATTGACATACGTATTTGAGTAACATTTGAATTGTAGTTTTTTTAGTTTCGTCGTTTGATTTTTTATATTGAGCTAGCGGTTTTATTGAAATATATTTGTTACCCTTGGACAAGTGGACATAATTTATCTTTATTTCGACTTTCATTATGAGATCGGTATATTTAGATAATTTGTAATTGTAAAAAGTTATAAACTAAATCTATGACGTATTGTATGTATTGAAAATACGTACTTAAGGATGAGTGCTTGTATAAGGAACATGAAGCCGGAAGGAGCGTAGCTCAACCAGAACGCCTTGGTCATCGCGCGAAGAAGCGACGGTTTCCGCCCCTGTCTGCTCGCTAAAGCGACTTCTTCTAACCATTTCCTGTTAATAAATAATAAGTAATAATAATAAAAATTGCAACACAAATTAAAAATAATCAATCTATCTTATAGTTCCTATTTCTGCTAAACTAACTAGTATGCTATGTAGGTAAAATTATAGGAAACAAAATGTACGCACAAGTGTTATTCTGAGAAGATTTTGTTTGAGTTTATGTTACGTGATTTATTTTTTATTGGAATATTTTAAAACACAAGTAAGTATAGGTATGTATCAAGTACTCGTTACTTTAATCTTTACGTATACATAAAAGTTTATTACGCTGTTTATATAATTATGTCAACAGCAAACTTATTGTAATAAGTAAAAAAATCTAAAACAGTCATTTGTTATAAAAAGAAGTGTATACCTACTTAATAGTCTTTTTAAATTTATTGAAAAGTGAATAATTCTTCGTAGCTGCATATTTTTTATAACCGTTAGTTGAAATTATGAAAAAAAATAAAAAGGAATATAGGAAGGAATATGGTTACGATCAGCAGTGTATACTTGTAATTCAAATGAATACAACGTCAACTTAAAACGCTTAACATTTAACACTGGGCGGAATGTAGCGATGCCTCTTGTAAATCAGACTTGTCCAGTTAGCGAAGACAATCTCATTAATCGTTATACTGTTTCCCGATCCACCGAGATTCTTGACCTTATTCTGATGTATATGTTTTATGTTTATTTATGATAATTACTTATATACGGATCTTCTTCAGGTTTCGTAATCAATTTCGTTTGAAATAGGACTCTATTTAGCACTAAGCTGGCGTTGTCGAACAGATTTTTTATTACGGTAGATATTCTAGAAGTTAGCGAATCTTTTTTATTAAAGATATTTTTTCTTTCGTTATAATCGTTATTTTTATATGCATAAAAGTAAATGTAATTATAGACCGAGATGTAAAGCAAAATAAAAAAAAATAAAAATCAACCAAGCGTAAATCGGGTGTGAGAAATGCAAAAACCTCGGTGTGTAAATGCAAATCGTTAACACTATAAATAATTGTTTATTTCATGTTTTTATACAACTACCATAACTGAATATTATTCCAAAATAAAATACACTAATATATTTTTTAAATTATTTTTTTATTATTATTAATGCTAGCGGACCCGACAGACGTTATTTCAGACCGATTTTCTAACCATTTTTTTAACCCACTCAAATATGGATGGATGTGGATCTATTTATACCCATATTTAAGTAAATTTTTCTGTTAAAGAATGCCTTGTTTGATAAAAATAGTGATCGCGCGGTCATGATCGTGACTATGTTTGTAATACTTGCATTGTTCAATTGTGAGAAGTGGCATACAGTCGCTTAATGTTATTCACCATGTTATAAGAATCTCGTATCGCACTTCGTTAAGCGTCCAATGCAATTATTGTCGTTATTGTCTCGATTATTTCCAATTAAAGACTAAAATTCTTATTGCATTTGATTTTAATTGTACAATATTGTCCTTGACTTGTAAAAATATGTGCATACATCATAATTACGGATGCGATTTATTACACGTATTTCTAAAACGTTGATTTAATACATACCTATAATATTAATATGACCGTCAATGGTTGTATAACATCAATATAATAAAAGTAATTATAGCGTTTGTAAGTTTGCCTTCTATGCGTTCTTAGCCACCGATGAAATTTTCTTAAAATCTCTAGGTTTTGTAGCCGGAAATATTTCTATAAGTGATAATTTTTCTATGCATAAAGAGTTTGGTTATGGGTGTACCGCACTTGGTCAGCTGAGTCTTAGGAGCATTTTGACGAATTAATACGTGTGTAACAATTTGATTTAGAACTGTAAGATGGTTTTTAATTAATAGTATGACCTAAAATGTTAATCGCATGATTAAGGTGCGCTGCAGACGCGACGCGGGCTGACACGCCGACACGACGATCTCACTCTGCATAGTAATAACGGTACCGTGCACACACGTGGCTGGGTACTTATAAACGAAGGAAACCCTTCCACTTGTATTATATGAAGCAATATCTATGAACTCTTACGTTACCTGTTATGTTTGTTTTACTGATGTTACGTAATAAATTGTACATTTAAGAAACAATGTTTGATATTTAGGAGTATATTGATCCGGCATTACAGTAAAATAAATTTTATACGATCCAGCATGACTGATATTTACTCGAATAAAACCGTGAGCAAGAGTTAATTCATTATAAAAAATAAAAATGTATAGTTATTTGGTGTATTTTTGTTTTTATTAGTTTTCTTAAGTTATTGTTTAAGTGCAAAAGAAATGGGCCATTGATATTTATTTATCAATTAGTTTTCCTTCCGTTTAAGCGAAAATGTTCTTTTTAATTTTAATTCAAGAAATTATGTAGAAAAACTTTGTATAGAAGCGTCATTATCATTGTGGCCACAGGTACTAATATTAATTCCAGAAAAAAAGTCCTTAAAACATTAATTGCAGTGACTTATAGCTAAATAGGTCTCAGTTAAATCAAGTTATTACAATAGTTATTTTACTTACATCATAATAATACGAAAATCCTGCTTTCTTGTTCGTAAATACACGATAATATGTCGGAACGAACATTTGCCGTATTTCCTTATCAAATAATCATAGTAGAGCGAGAGTACAAAATTATCACTAATTACATAACTACGTTAGACAATATATTTTAATTTAATGTTTTAAAGAACATATCGGATTTTTTAATTTGCATAAAAATTGATAATTTCGAATTGTAAACAAAATACTATAATGTAAGCCAGATGGCTTGAAAACATCTAAACATATGTCTACTCTACCTTGATTTTAATATGAGCAATGTTTCGCCTTCATTTTTTCCGACTGCGTGACAGTACGGTGTTATGTATGTTACACATATATATGCTATAATCTTTGAACGTATTGAGCACCACAACTAAGGGGAATTACGAAACGATTATATAGGCAAGGCAAAAAAGGCAATTGTCTTCAGTTTTGCTTGTCGAGGCTTTTTCTTTTCCTCAAGTAAGTTTTTAAACATATATATTTTTTACTTTTAATAAGTACTAAAGTACGCAAATCTAAAAAAATATATTATCAGTTAATCAATAGAAAGTACATGAGTTGAAAAATTAATTTAAACAGCATTTTTACAATTTTCACTCCCATTAACTTAAAATGACAATTTTTTGATGACGCAAGGTAAATATTAATAGGTACTCGACTCCTGGGGCGATGGTTGGGTTATGTGTGGTTGTACTTACAAAAAGATCTCTGCATTGGACATCATCAGCACGGAGCCTGAGGGTGAGAGGCTTTGGGATCGCTTTCGAATTTCGAATGCGCAGTGGATGCTCCTCCCAAAAAATGTCAAATTTTGCTTGACCTTTTTACAATTTTTCCAAGTGAAAAGCATGTTGCGCGTTTAAGAGAAAATGTTATGTATGTATATGTATAGACATAAATTATTTGTATTTCATAGTTTGAAGTTTGTATCAATAGTAATTCGTCTTTTAATGGGGTATAGTTTAGTTCGAATATGGTTCTAACAGGTGCAGCGCTAGAGATACACATATTCTATCATTGCATGGAATTTCCTGTAAGTGATTAGAGTTAGACTGATAAGAACAAAACTGCAATTTTTACTCGTCTCAGATATACAAAAGTGTAGGTAACACATATTTATTATATTTTTCTGTAGTAAATCAATGAGAAAATGAAACACAGTTTATACGTGAAAATAACGACAGAAAAAAAGTGGCGTAATTATGCAAAACTACATATCATCTTTTTAAATATTTAATGGCGAGAGCTAATTTAACGAAATAGGAAAAGACAAAAGAAACAGTTCTACATGTCCCTTTTTATTGATTTATTTCCAGACGACGGCAAAAAAAGATAATTGTAAAAATAGTTGATATTTAAATGATATGTAAATAAAACAGGAGTGAAAGCATATTAACCTTTAGTAGATAAATATTTTAACCGGCATAATGTATGCATTTCCACCTATCAGTGATTGTGGCATACTTACATACGTCACTTAGTGTTTATTAAGCTCGAAATATACATGCCATCATGATCAACATCTCGACTGCAAGTGCCATATCGGCTAAAAATATTTGTGAATCTGTCTTGTGAACAGATACTTCGTCGTGATCGTAGAACAGTGACGGATCTGACAAATATCAAACTTTACAGGAGAGCCATTTCAAACAATCATGTTAGCCATTTTACTATGAACATTTTTTAAATCCATCAGTGTTTCGACTTAACTAGACATCTAGAAGACATAGAATTTTTTTCCAACGACATACTAAAATTTACACTTTGTGTCCTAATATGGTAAAAAATCAATTTCGCAATTTTTGCAAGTCCGTCACTGTTCTAAGATTATATAACGACTTATATATTTTGGTTTACCTCTTTTCTTCCGCTGTCTGTTATGCCATGTGAATCAACTCAGTTGCATGTAAGGAAACATTTAACTAGCACGTTTTCTTTGTGATCATCAAAACACATCAAACTTAAGATAAGTACAGTGGAGCTGAACTTAAATTACTTTTGCGTTTATGATATTACTTTTAAAGACATAGTTTTGTAGAAATCCGCTAGTAATGGAGAACCACGGATCATTAAAAACGTAAATAAATGGAACATTTTGTATAGCTCGACCCGAAATGGCAGGTTTTAAATTATATTTTTTCGAAAAATATGGTAAAAATACGTGAAAAATATATATAATTGAAGCAACTAGCAAAGAACGACAAAAATTACACAAAAGTTGCTTAAAAATATCTATAAAAGTTGCTTATTTCGTCAGTGAGCTAGTCACGTTGTGTTTGTTAAACGAATAGCCCCTGAACAAAATAAATGACCGTGTCCATCTGGCATTTAAAAAATTCCGTACCTTAGGGCAATAGAGAGCCAAAATAACAAGTGCTTCGCTGTTTTAACATATTTACCGTACCTAAAATGAACCCTAAATATGATTAAAAAAATCTGTTTTTAATTATTTGAATTTAGATTTTTATGTTTATTTAATATATGATATTAAACTAATTGCTTTTAGATATGTAAGTTAAGATACGCATATGCATTTTAAAATTCAAACGTTAAAAATCAAAGTAATGACAACACGAAAAATTGTGATACAATGCACTTTTACCTTCGCCCGTAACATAATAAAGTTTTTATAGGTACGCTAACAAACTAAAAAAAAAAAATAAGTACTAAAAAACTTTTCCCTAGAAGACATTACTATGTTAGAATAAGTGGCATACGACCACGGCTATTTTCTTGTTTTATACTATTCAGTAGTTGAGTATTAGTTTCAGAACTTATTTTTTTACATAATTTTCGGGTTATGATACCTAACTGTTTAGAAGTTTTAATACATATAAAGATTTTGTAACTTCTTGCAATTAACGGGAGATTACAAGCAAATGTTACATATTTAAAATGTGCTAATAAAATAAAACTCTTTCATTTGATACCCCACACGACACCGTCAAGAATTTTTCTTTTAAATTCTGTACTTTAACTCCTCTAGAGGGCGCCATAGTCAATTTAGCACGACATTATGTAGCCTTTAACCAGCAGACGATTGAGAGGCTTCTAATGACACCTTATTTGTCCAATTATGGTAACTAGTTTATAAGTTATGAGGGAACAGAAGAACATATACATCCACATACATACATACATACATACATACAGGTCAAAATCATGACCCTTCTTTTTGTTTCGCCGTAGTCGGGTAAAAACTCGCTTTAACTCTTGGGAGTTTGATCATAAATCGTGATATAAAATTGTGCTATTTTTCCGTTTTAATTCAATCACAATTGTTTTATACAAATTATTTTTAATCTACTATGCATAAATATGCAAACCATTACGTCGTTTTCCATTATTCTTAAGTTATTAGTTTTATAATTGAATTAAGGCTGTAGCAATGTTTATCATCATATTGCAGTTTTGGCATTCAATGTCTCGATGTTGGGAAAATTCGTTAATCTTCATTCATTCGAATTACACAAGGGAAAATGGAAATATGATCAAGTCGTATTTTAACATAGTAATATATGTACTGTATTTGTTATTATATTACAGAATAGCTTTTGTATGAATATTTTGAAATTAATCAATAAAAAATAAGAATTTTTGTGTAAATATAAGCACTAACTTAGGTTATTTTTTTAAATAACGTCAAACGCTATGGCGTCACCGGCGATCGTATCTTCGCCTTGTCCCTGTTTTGCTCCGGCACGATGCTTTACACAATCCATCTAATTATTATTGATTATGTTATTACCGCCGGAGCTGTGACTTAGTCTGACCTTTTCCCACCATTCCAATAAATATTTAAAACAATTTTGTACTTCTACACAATCTTCGAGACCATAAGTTTAATGAGTTGATTAGAAATGCAAAGCGTATTTAATATTAATACGACACTAGCGAGCAGTGTGTAAAGCTTAAGTCTCGTTCTCGGTATCTATTATCATTTGCGTCAGTTCTTAGAATAAAGGTAAACCAATGCACAAGTTAGTTCGTACGAAATGTCTAAAGAAAAAAAATG
Source organism: Junonia neildi neildi (assembly GCA_018234505.1). Classification (NCBI taxonomy): domain Eukaryota; kingdom Metazoa; phylum Arthropoda; class Insecta; order Lepidoptera; family Nymphalidae; genus Junonia; species Junonia neildi. The sequence goes on from DVVJ01001460.1 coordinate 10,963, forward strand.
GCAGCGCGTGTACGACCGCAATGAATTCGTTAAGAGCCTGTCCAGAAAGCGCGATTTACGCGCGAGTCCACTCGCGCGTTTTGATTTGTATTGCGTCCAGATGCGGCGAAATTACGCGCGTATGTGATGAGACGGATTTGGTCAGTTATAAAAATGGACTCAGATACTGCGGTTGTGTTGTGGCTTACGTCGTAAACGAAGAGAAAGTCCACGATTTAACGTGCATCCCATTCTACGTGACAGAATGACGCATAGTATGTTTCTAACTTTACATCCAAAACTTCTACTATTTCTTCCCAGTTCTTTCGCTTAATGGTTCTATTAGAATAATCTGACGATTCCATATCCCATATAGCTACCCTTTTCTCAATTTCGTCAAT
>DVVJ01001461.1:0-11342 GCA_018234505.1 Junonia neildi neildi
AAAAAAAAAATTATGCGATATGAAAATATGTACATTCTGGATATTTAAAAATATAGAATTTATTTTAATTAAATATTTATACATTTTTTTTTAACTTAAGCGAACCTAGAAAATTCTAGAGAATAGTAGGCTTTTTCATGTTGCTTGAATGAACATTAGAGAGTATAACAACTACTAAATAATAAAACTTTAAAAAGCTCTTAATTTAGTTACATGGTAAATAGATACCTACTCATCATTATTTTTGAATTACCTATTCAAGGCTTTAATAAAATAAAATAATTATTACTTATTTACGAAAATATATGTATGGCTTTTATGACTTTGATATTAAGTTTGATATTTAAGTTATTTTACCATAACGTAAATTACTTTAATCTAGTGACTCGTCATGACGTCTGTCGTCTGTCGAGACCTAGAGACATGAAATGTATTATAATTCAAATTCATATTAATTTATTGTGTAAAATAAATAAACAAAAGTAATAAATATTCCATCTACTATTTAGGGAATAAGTATGAAAGGATTTTATGAATTTTCATCCTGAAAGGGTCTAAAATGATTAAAAACGTTAGGCAACTGTTAGTCTTTAAATATATAACCATAAAGTTTTTTTAATGAAATGAAACCATTCATCTGAATTATATATAGTTAGATATATTAATTAAACTTGCTTTAGCATAAAACAACTACTTATTATTTTATATTCTAATTACATATCTATATATTATATTACTTTATATTCTAAGTATATACCTTACAACGATGTTAATATGTAGTACCTATAGGTATACTTAATTTTTTAACTTTGATTCAATCAATTTAATCAATTCAAAGAATTTTTGTTACTTCTAGTTTTTTATTAAGAAAGCTGTCTGTCTACCTACAATAAATGAATAGGTTAACAATAAGGCCACACCGAAAATTTACCCTAATTTGTTTATATGATACACAAATAGTCATACCTACAGGTGCAAATTTTAAGGGTTCTGATGAATTAAAATAACTCTACCTATAAGACATATTGGCTAGATATTAAAAGAACACTAATGAAAGAAAATAAAAACCATACAATTTTTATATAATAAAATCATATAATAACGTATCTATAGATGTGTGTACTTACAGGATAACCATCTCCGAAACAGTACAATGTTGTACAGGCACAATATTCGTTATTCTATTAAACAAATAACAGTCACAGTCCACAAAACATTACGAACACATCATGTATTGTTTTAAAGATTATTTTGTTGTTCCGCCTCAACACACGCACAGTGTGTGTGACATGCAGCACACGCATCGAAAGCTCATAGCTCACTGACTTTAACAACAAAAATAAACATGGGGTTGATTTCTCCCACCACTACCGTGAGGTGGGGTACACATATCCACCAATGGGATCGCCCCATTTCCCCGACTCCTCCTCTTCGCCAATATCGACCAATCAAACCGGGTTCGCAATCGACCAATAGCAGTTTTTCGATTAAATAAGTTAACATTTTCAGGAAAATCGCGATGTATAATTTCAGTGACACTTTACCTACTTTCGAAACATCGATTTTTTGTCGAACATACCTATGTTGAATAACTATAGGTACTTACCTACCTATAGTATTCTTGTATTTTGCTCGATTTATTTTGCGAAAAAGAACATCTTCTAAAAAATATAAAATACCTTCCAATAATGTCTAAGCTAACAAGCTTACAACTTAATTAGTTATTTTGTTACCATTACAGCAGTCCAAGTTTGGAAGTTATTACGTGTGTTCCTTGACCTAATTGAGGAGTAGAGCTAGGTAGGTATCAAAGTGTGTTATTGTCAAAAAGGGTTTTTCTATATCTACTTTTTTACAGAAAATTATGATAGAAATAGGTACCAAAATGATTTACATAATTCACACGAGTGAAAATGATTCCCATAAATAGATAATGTTCTCGCTCTACTTTGGTAGAGTTTCATAATCCACGATTATTTAAAGTTAAAAGCAATTTGGTTTTATTTTTTAATCCGTTTTATTGCACGTTATAAAAGTAATAATAATTAATGATAATTTAGTTACAAAGCACCATTTCTGCCTACGGTCGCAGAGTTTACTCTACTACTGTCGTCGGTTCGACTTCCGTTAGAACTAAAATTAACTAACAAGAAATTATGTAAACATATCTTTTTTACTGTTCTCGAAGGAAAATAAGTTTTAGACGGTCGTCGGGTACCTATAATATACCTTATCTAAGTACATAAAGTGGTTAAGTGGGTTTCACTGATTAATAAAAATAGATGTAAGTAGGTATATTTTTTCTTTTTAAATGAAATATTCCATTTCTAAATTTGCAAATAAAACTTGTCTGATGTGTTATCTGCAGAATTTCATTTAAAATTTTATAGGTAATGGGTAATGGCCACAGTAGGACCTCATTTCTCATGACCTCTCAATTGGGGCTTCTGGCATTCTCATGGTAACACATGGAGTACTTATATATAAAAAAAAACATTTGTGGCATCTTAGATAGATGTTGCTTGAAGTAAGGTATTTTGGCGAAATTATAAAAAGAGAGTCAAATTTTTAATAAAATAATACAACGTTTTTAATGTAGGTATTGCAAAATTAGTAGTAATGACAAGAAGATTTTTACAAAAGATTCTTCATTCTAGAATAATATAAAGGGGAATGCCAAGATTTCATAGTGATTTGGCCAAAGATGAAGAAGAAACAACAAAGATGAATCATACACCATTAAAAATGTATAAAAATCAGAATTCAACAGGCAACTTTCTTTTTTATTAAAAGTTCTTAAAAATAGTTAGAGCTTTTAGAAATATCACGTACGCGTGACGTTAATGGGTGTCATCCCACCGTAATCGATGATGTTCTACAATTTTCTTTAACAATTGAAAATAAGTAAAGTTGTAGCACTTCATCGATTAAACATGATTTAAAATAGTAATATTAATTAACAATATTATAGAATGTGTGTTCTTATTTTGTGTATTCTTCGTATGGTTTCTGTTTTGATTCCGGGCCCGATTTTGGCATCGTCTTTTAAGTATAGGTAGTACCCACTAAATTGAAATTGGCTTGACGCGCTACCGCATGTTTAGATATTAAATGGGCACCTATATATGTATATTCCCCTATAGCGATATACCTATTGGTGTTTTATTTTCGCATTAACAAAGTTTATAAAATATCTGTTCAGTGTTGAAGGCATAAATAAATAGGTAACCTATAGAGAGACTTACCTATCTAAATACTTTTCTGTTGTAAACTTGTAAGTATAGGTACTTAGTATGGAAGTAGGTAGGTTAGGTACCTTCTCCTATTTGTAGATTATACTCGATTGTTATGTTATGAAATAGTAGATGTATTTATTAATATTTTCTTTAGCGTCAGATAATTTAACTAACAAATTCTATATTCAAAATCTAGAAACGATATAATGGAAATGGAAATATTTACTAAGTTCCTATGAGGTACGTTGTTCAATTTCGCAAGGTTTGAAAATGGATAATTTAAAAAAACAATTAAAAAGAGTAGTTTTAATTACTGTAAATGGTAATTAAAAGTTATTTGCGATAACAATTGAGTCGCAAATAACATTAATTGTACGCACGTTAGTACTTCAGTCGCTAGATATGCATAGGTTGATTAAAAAAGGGTGAGAGATGCGGGTATACGAGCGGCGCCTGCGCATAGACTTGTGAGTTCGTTTTTGAAAAGCTATGTTCTGGATGTCGGTTGCATAACATAAGTTTTTACATCGTCCATAAACTGACATTACGACACCACCTTTTATATACCTACATAATAATTATATTTTACATTTAATAGGTACCTAATATTTATTTATTTTCTATTTAAGAAACTGAAATTTTATACTTAGATACCTTCAGAACGAGTTTTCTTACTCGCATTTTGTATATGTACCTACATACTACCTATAATGAAATAGTTTTTGGTTTCCGTCTAAAAGTAATTCTTCCAATTTTTGGAAACTATACCGGTACACAATTCATGACTGAAAGCCTACTAATTTCCCTACCTGTTATGGCGATGATAGAATAGTTTGGAACATTCAACATGTATAATTAATTTTATCTTTTAATGATATTGAGGTAACTTATTTACGATTTTAGGTAGATTACTTATGTTTGTAGTATAGAAAGTAAAATGTTTTGTTTGACGCTACATTTTTGTCAAAGGATCCGTAACTGGTACTTTTACTTTTTAAACCTAAGATTTAAATGGATTAACTAGTCATCGGTGCCGTAAAGGATATCGACTAGGCAAAGTAAAGCGACTTTTAAGCCTTTAAGCTGGATAAAGTTTAAGCGCTAGAATTATGTTGAGGTAGCATTGTGTGTTGTATGGTATAATAAAGTTTCATATTAACTAAACTAAATAGTACCTACTGTAATAGCTTTACTTCTATTTAATATTTGTAGGCAAAAACTGTTTCAACGTTTGAGTTTTTTTTACTGTTATGTAGATATGCATATTCAACGGGATTTTATATTTTCCATAAACCAATAATATTTCTCTTTCTGCGAAAAAAAATCCATTAATTGCATTTTTCGCATAAACTCACAAGGGATTTTTCCGCTGTAGGTATCTAGGTAATTATAATACCTACTGTTGCAAATTCTGTTTCATTAACATATCATAAAAGCACTTTCATCAAATAATTTACCTTCGTAGATAGATAAAAAATATGAATTTATTTTTCATGGTTCATATATCCATGCCACTATACTGTGGTTTTGTATTTATTACATATTTTAAATTTCTTATACGAGTGTAGGTATATCTCTGTCTTTGTACTATTTACCTAATATAGTTCCATTAGTAAATAAATTAGTTTAAATTTTCAGTTATTAGATCAACTATGTTACATTCGTCATAATATTTACAAATTGTACCTACTTATGTTTATTGGACAACATGTTAAAAGATTATGTAAATCAGATTAAATATAGCTCAGCTATAAGCTCTAACTAGGTAGTTACTGACACTGAGATAAAAATTTTCTTCTTTAGTCTTTTGTTTGTTTGAGTATATTCGATAAATAAAGGCTAATCCTAGTTTAGATATTTAGTATTCCAGAAAAGAAGATTTAACTCTTACTGTCGCATATACTTATTGCAAATTGACTTAGGATTTATCTAATGCCATAAACAAAGCGCCGTTATAATCCGCTTCGGTTGAAATAAGAAAATATGCAAAACAAGATTAAAAATCGAAATCTTTTTACGCTAGCGGTTTAAAAAACATTGTATAAAATTGTATTTAAAATATTACCGTTATTGAACTGTGTTGTAATCATAAACCCCTAGGAAAGTAATTTCGAAAGGGGAATGCCAAGATGTGGCTCGAATCACAATGAAACTTATAACTCTATTATAGTGTTAATTAATATTGCAAAAATATATGATACTTTGTGATTTTAAAGAAAGTTGTAGAATTTCACCGAATAGCAAATTAACATCAAATTAGATAATAATTTAATTTTTTCGACGTATCAATTGTGGTGTACCTAAGTGTATTTTGGATGCAGCGACATTATGTAGAAACGAAACCTCAAAAATTTCATTAGTTGATCAAGCGATATAATCCTCTTACTAATACCAAATAAAACAATCTTCTCAAACAAGTACGATTTCAATGCAAAGTTATATCTCCATGAGGACAATGAAATGTTAGTAGGCATGTAAAAAATTTTATATACCTAATAGATACGGTTCTGGCCAAGCTCTTTATAAAATCATTCCCTTTTTAAATATCCTCGTTAAAACATATTGTGACAGACCAAAATGAATGAAAAATACCTCCATTGTGTCCACTCTACGGAATATAGAGCACGTATTTAGCTACCGATATCAAGTTTTAAGTCGGTATTCGGTAGCTGGATATTTAAAAAACAATGAATTTCGAATTTACAAGAACTATAAATACTTATATTATAATAATGTTTATTTTTTAATTATTTTTCTATAAGAAGTATTTAGTGATCACGGCCGCCCATTGATATTTGACATTGCATCACCAGTAATCAATAAAGAAATAACGTAAGAATTACTAGGATGGGAGAATGAAAACGTATTCAATGTAAATAAAACAAGGTTTTCTTACGAGTCAGAGACCAAGTATTTATTTATAAATGCAGATATTCAATGTTTACCTTAATTTCCCTGCCGTTTTCGTATCTTGATAAATATAAAAATATTAATAGGTACATTTATGTAGGCACTCGTGCCTCATCAGATAAGTACAATACTGAATATGAAATTGTAACATATGCAGACGACGTGAAAACAATTTGTAAAACATGTAATAAAATGGTGTAAGAACGTCTTAAAAAAATCCACAGTTAGGTATGCAAAGACAAACGTTCTATCATTGGCCACTGGTCGGTTATCCCCTTCCTGTCGCGTTCATTACCAATTGACGCCCGAATAAATGCACTTACGTAGTACGAACAATTTGCGTCCCCTCACTACTGCGGAAGTCGTCAATTCGCGAAATTGACAACAATTCCGTTTTAGAATAAGATGCTCGGCATGCGATTCGTATGAGAAGTTCTGCGTCGATTATTGCAACAGAAGTACTGCATATGAGTACCTACTTTCTTAAAAAAAGAGATTATGGAGAGAGCTGAGAGATGTATTTCGTGTAAAATGTATAAACAGCCTATTAACATCCTATTGCTAGATTTCTACCTATTTTTAGTGGATAAAAGAAGAGTGATACTTTAGAATACCTGCTTAACTCGGCAAGCCGACACGTAGTCTTAGAACTTCATCAGACCCATAAATGGGCTCATAAAAACTTGCAGATGAATTTTTAAATAATAGTTTTACTTCAGATTATTCGTATGTTCTCTTGTTCGCTAAATAGATAAGACCACAATCCAACTGTATTCAATGTATACCTTTCAAAAGTCTACGACGTCGGTACTAAAGTTGCGGTGTAGATTTGTATGGCGATTTAGCTTTGTGGGACCGGGTTTGATAAACATGACGAACCGTTTTGACGATTTGTGTTAGTTCGTCAGATCACCTCACAAATTTTTCTTAAGTAATTTCACAATATCTGCTTATCGTTAATGCGCTATGCGTGATAAATTTATGATTTTTGATGTTTATGTTCTTAAACATATTTCAAACTAACTTAGAAACTAAGGATTTGTTTAATTAAGTATTGTATAATTAAGTAAATTATATAAAAATAGTATATCTATAGAAAGTATATCCATAGTGCAGCCTGTGCAGCACATTATATAATTATAATTACCAAACTAGGTATATAGAGATAAGTCCGCCTTTGGCACACATTGTATTTTAACGTTTATTACTGTTTTTTTTTTTTTTTTTTTTTCTGGTGCAATAAAGAATATATATATATATATAACCACGAAAGTAGCGCAAAAATTCTCACCAGTTCACATTAATAAAAACTTACATGAGACATAAACAATAGTAATGTACCTATATCTACTGATTTAAAAAACTTTATAAAATATTCACGAGTATGATATCACTTCTCCATCAATTTTTCAATGAGTATTTATAGAAATGGATAGGTAAGAGACATTTTTCATTAAGGATAAAAAAGGATTAACAAGAAATAAACTATTTCGTTTCCGACAAAAATAAATAAAATCTTCACAAATAAAGCCGACAACAGTTCACTAGTATTTGTATCTGAAACAGTCTGTGTAAAGGGGAACGAGAGCAAACAGCGGAATTTCGTCTCCCAACACGATCTATCAAAGAAACAAAGAACATGTGACAATGTAAAAATTTTCTCACACTAAATTTAACAACTTTGAAATCCTTTTAATTTTCTGATTTTGGCTTTCGTAAAGTACTGTTTTCCTCCATTTTTATGATTCAACAATGAACTTATACCTAAATATACGCGCTTTTTAAATATTTTGACTAAAATAATATGTAGGTATATTTGAAAATTATGAATTGTGTAGGTACAGTTTTGTCAATTACCATTTCGTACTACCTGGTCCCATGGATTACAAACTCAATAGGTACTATACACATGTCATCATTGTTCGTAAATCAGACACAGGTTGCGATCTGGCTGTGACACCGAAGATAACCCTTCGCTACTGATACGAAATCTCCATATCTATCTCTATTGAGCCCACCCTAGTTCCATGAGCTTTTCCACACAAGCGACTCTCAAACAAAGGATCAAATTAAACAAATCTGCAGACAATCGCGTTCCGATGAACACCGACATGAAAGAGAGTTAATCAAACAACTACTTCGAACTCTGAACAAATAGTACGCCCCCGCGTCGGGCGCAACTGTCAAGCTACAAATACGTTTATGATTGACCTCCGATTTAAACACAATCGCCCATCTCCCATAACTAATCCGATGCCTTGAAATGCGCAATCGTTTTTGTGAAATCGAACTTCAGCTTTGCCGGGTGTGGTATTAATGGGTTTATAGAGTCATGCCTTTCTACATTTTGCAATTTTTTGATTGTTGCGTAAATGATTTGCACGAGATTGTGAGATGATGTATATGCATGTGGGTATTTATAACGGGTTTTCACTATTTTTTTATCTTTAAAAATTGCCATTGCCATACGATATTTGGTATTGCGTATATTTTATATGTGTGAATTTACTAACTAGCGAGAAAATATTGTATTAATTAATATACATAAGTAGACCATTAAAGCGACCATTTAGTGACGAAAGATTAAAACGCTGCTTAAGATTTTTTCTCACTATTTGAAAGTAATTCATACTATCAAATAAAAAAAGTGGTTTAAACCTTCGTTTATCTATTACAAAATGAAATCATATCGAAATATTATATTTTTTTAGGTTATCATATTACCCGTTTACCTAAAAATTCACATTTAATTCGTAAAATGCATACCTTGAAACCGATAGCGAATAAAAAGACAAGGTGAAAACTGACATTGTATTTTTGTTGTGAAAAGCCGTGTGTTCTGTTAATTTATTGTCGTCCGTTATCTACGCGATGCGGGTGCGCGTGCGCCGACCGCTGCAGCCATGGCGACGGGACCTCCACCATTTTACATGCAGCACGTGACTTCTGCCAACTGTGCTTGTTTTTTTTTTCATTTTATTATTTCTTACATAATTTCCCGCTATATAAATGTTTGTTGTAACGTTTTTTATTCGTTATATTTAAAAATCTTATTAGAATTTACTGAATCGATTTTTTGACAGTGTTTGCAAAATCAGTAGGTACCTGCTTGAAAAAGTGACTCTCTGTAATATATATTTTTCCCATTACTACATTCCTGTTCAGGGGTTTTACACTAGATCATGGAAAGTACGTTAAATTATCGATGAGTGTAGTTAGGTATTTAAATGTTAATTTAATTTGTAGAGGCGTATTTCAAACTTATTCAGTACTGAAGCATTTATAGAGCTTCTGATTATTTATTTTACTATCACAATAAAAAATTGCATAAAAATCAAAATTCAAAATTATTAAAACCACTCTGTTTCTGTAATATTTGAGAAGTTGTACAGAATCATGTAAATATATCTTTTTGGGATATTAATTAAAAGAAATAGATCTTTCCATAACAATTAATCCTTTAAATCAAAAATGACTCATGCCATCTATTATAAGTTGGTTTTTTAAATTTTAAACGTAGGTAGAGATAAATTGTCACTCCCCTCATTTAGCGACTTCGATTCGCGAAAAAGGATGTTTTGCATAAAGTAGGGCTCGGCGTGATATTTCCGTATTCGTTTTATAGTGCGAATGATTTACGGTAAAATTATACAAATTGCCTCGTGTAAAACGTTAGAGCTTTTGTCGACGAGATTCTGTGAAATTTTTATTTATTATTTATTTAAATAATGTTCATTCATTTGTTCGTCTCTATTTAGTGTCTTACTCGTACGACGTAGCTTTATGGGCCGCTTTCCTCGAATCTTAACACGGTTCTTGTCATTTCAGTCATAAATAATAGGCATATAATTATACGTAATGTATGAAACGTAACATAGCCTGTACATATCCCACTTCTGGGCATAGGCCTCTTCTCCTCTTAGGGAGAAGGTATGGTGCTTAATCCACCACGTTGCTCCACTGCGGATTAGTGAATATACATGTGTTAGAATTTCTTCCCGCATATGCAGGTTTCCTTACGATGTTTTCCTTCACCGCCGAGCTTAAAATTAAATTAAATAATAATTACTAAATGTAAATTATACGTATCTACATTTAGTAATTTTTTTTATTTGTTGTATATTGCTAAACCTTTGTAATTTCGTGCATACTTAACACATTCAATGCCGATGCGAACATTTTGTTACAAATTATTATTAGTGGTATTATAAAATGATGAGTCGTAACACGTTACAAAGTAATTATGGTCAGGCCATTTCACGCTCACCCCCGAAACAAAGGCACCTACGGCGAAGTATGGGGGAATAATCTAATAAAGGGATAAAGATGTTGCGTGATTGCCAGATATCATGACGTGGGAACCGCTTTGATTGGTGGTTTTAATTAATTGACGCCTCTAATAGGAAGTTCATACTGTTCGCCGTGGGAAAGGATTTCTAGCTTTTATTTTGACCATTACATATTTTACCTTGGGAAGAATAGTCACTTAAGTAAAAAAATTCATGTACCTGAAAATGCACTTTAAAATGTCAGACTATAACAATTTTAGTAGTGGTAAATATTTTGACTTAATTACTATTCTTTATACGGTAGCGATATGTAATTATATAGTAGGTATACTACAATAGCTTAATATAATTTATATGTATTATGAACACAAATGACAACACAATTTAATTCAAATGTAATATTTGCTAAACACTAACACGATGTTTAGATTTAATTCCAATTAAAACCATTAAATAAATACGGTAATATAATATTTCTTTATTTTCAACTCGATAAAAAAGAGAATAGGAAGATGAGCTACTAATAGTTGGTTTGTACAATGCCCGGAAATCGGATATTTCACATTGCCTTCAATCATTGAATTCAAAACGAACTCTGCCGACCATTAAATTTTATTTTAACCCGCGAATGGCAAAGGGTGGCGAAATCGGCAGGGCGTTCGCGGGGCATAAATAATAGCGAAAAAACATATTGCGTTGTTGCTGTGCTCATTATGCGCAATTAGCTACGATTGTGACAGCATCATGTGAACGGATATTATTTTATTTCGAATGTGATAAGACTGTCTAGAGCGCGTGTCGTTGTTTTGTTTATCAATTTTCTAATGTATATTTTGTGACATGTATAGAAAAATGTGTTAACATTTAGTTCTAAATGAATATGAATGTAAAATTTGTTTAAAAGTAC
>DVVJ01001462.1:0-11341 GCA_018234505.1 Junonia neildi neildi
CTCCTCAGTAGATCCGGATCTAAGGTCTCCGTCAACGGGGGCATCCACGGGCGTAACTTGCCCAGCACCATGCGGTATGGGCGCCCCCACGGATCCCTGTCGAGTCTCTCGAGGAGCTCGTTCCAGGACCGAGCACCGGCGTCCGAGATGGCGTCTCGCAACGCCTTCTTGGCCTCCTGGAAATACAGTCTTACCCTACCGGAATTTTCACCATTCTTCCCTAAGTTGACTTCACAGCTCAAATGTCAATGTAACAAAATTTTGAGTAAAAATAATATTGAAGCAAGCAATAATTATATGTTATCTTACAGGCACCCCTACATAGTGTTTTTCCACTTAGTCTTCAGAAGTGCAGCTATCGTTGTCTACATATTGTGTGGTTGGTTCTCAGACTCCTTCATAGCTAGCTTTGTACTGGTCATACTGCTACTGTCGGCTGACTTTTGGACTGTTAAGAATATAAGTGGTAAGATATTTAGGTGTATAGATTACTGAAAATAATATAAACGAAAATGATGTTTAATAAGATTTTTCCCATAATTACTTGTGGGCCTTACATATTATCTGTAATTAAGAGGTTGTTAAATAGAATTTTGTTGTAGCTAAAATAACAAATGTGTTTAATTTTTCAGGAAGATTACTAGTAGGTTTGAGATGGTGGAACTATGTTGACGATGATGGAAAATCACATTGGGTGTTTGAATCAAAGCAGGTAGCCCATTTTAATTTTTTTTGTGTACTAATAAATTATATTGATAAAAAAAATGTATATTATCAGTAAATAAGAAAAATAAAAAAAATTAGAATTTAACTTTTTCCTATTAATTTTTTTGGTTTTATTTGCTCTTTTTCAAATAAAAAGGAAATATTATTTTGGAGATATTTGTATAACATACTTATTCAAAAAATATATTTTCTTTTTTATAGTAGAAATGATACTTAAACATGGCATTTGTTTGTGTTTCTTAAGTTTCCAACAAAAATTATAATCAAAGATTATAATTATTAAATAAGGATATACCTATTTCAGAGTCGTATAAACCGCAATGAGAGTCGTCTTTTCTGGTTGGGGCTAATCCTGTGCCCGCTCATCTGGTCGGGCTTCTTCATCATATGCCTTTTCGGACTCAAATTTAAATGGATGGTATGTGTAAAACATGTACTTACAATCTTAAAATTGTATAATTTCTCCTAAAGTTGAGTAACATAAGTTTCAATAAAGATTCACTTACATTCAAGAAAAATATTTTTGATCATTGAGGCAAATAGATTTATTGTGGTTACAGACATTTTATAGTTTTTAAAAATTATAACCTATATTCTGACAAAAAAAAAATAAAAATGGTAAAGGATATTATAAATTAAAATCTAATATTTATACTTTTCAGCTATTGGTTTTAATAGCATTAACATTGACCGGCGCGAATTTATACGGTTATGTCAAATGCAAATTTGGCGCCAAAGAAAATCTCCAGTCCGTGACCACAGACTTCGTCAAGAAGCAATTATTCCAGAACGCCTCGTCCTTCATGTTCGCGCAGCCTGCGCCGCCCACGACGGGCAACACTGGCGTCGTCTAGATTAAAAATTTTATATTGTAAATTATTCTAAACTAAATTATAAGTTAAATAAAGATTTTTTCCCCTTTTTTTATGTTATTTATTATCCTAAAAATTTACTTAAAAAGCTCTCTGAAACTATTTGTTTTGTACAGAATAAGTTAAATAAAATAGCGCCTACTTATATGAAATTGAGGGTAGATCACATGCAAATTTTGCGCGAAAAAAAAACTAGTCCGCGACCACAGACTTCGTCAAGAGGCAGCTAGATATTAGTGGCGAGTAAATTTCCCTAGCGGCGGTGTGCGGAACTAGTATAGGACAGATTTGACAAATCGATACTTTTCGAACGAACACATCGGAAACAACTTAAGTTTATCATTTTATTGTTTTTAAAACAATTTGCGATGTTATTTTACTGTCTGACATATACAAGGTAGTCGAAAATACTATAAGACCTCTTCGTGAGGGTGAAATTAGATTGGATTAGAGGGAAAGATATGGAAAGTTAGATATGGAAACTTAAGCCCACTTTGTTATAGTTATTACACTGAGGAACACAGCAGTAGATATTCCCTTTTTTATTTATATCCATTTCAGCACCTAAATAATTCTTTCAAACAACCAAATAATGATAAACAGGCTGTTTATCGTGCAACTGACAAGAAAGTATCTGACAGTATCTGTCATATTACTGGCATACGCTAGTTCTGCGAGTCGCCGCTAGGGAATCTGCTCGTTGCCAAAAATTTTAAAGAATATATCTACGAATTATGTTTTGGAAGAAGAAAATGCGTATCTAATTTTGATTATATTTATGACTTAATTTAATTTTTAACAAAAATATCTATAAATATAAATGATTTTTAAAATTCAAAATGGACATTTACTTCACTTTTCAATATTTATCTGATTGATGTGGTAAAGGCTAAAGATTAGGAGACCCTGGTCTTAGGAAACAACTTGAATCTATACTGTATTCAGATGAAATTCTATCATTTAATTCGTCTAATTCTTCAGTAATAACATCTACTGTGGCGATTTCATATTCAGGTACAGATTTTGGCAGTTCCTTTTCTTTTAAAATCCTATATTCTCCTTCTTGTGGCTCTTGTATACTTTTTACTTCATAAAAGTGTTTTATTTTTTTAAATGTCCCTTTTATGTCACTTTCTTTCGTACAAGTAAAATCAATATTAAATTCATGATTTTCATCTTTTTTTATATCAAAGAAGTTAGATGGAAGAGAATAACCGCGTACTACCAATTCTGCTGCACTTCTGTAGCGTGGTAGTGTCAAAGGTTGTCGATAAATGCATTCAAACTTTCCGGTAGAAGCTTTTGGATTATTGGCGTAATCAATTACAACTACAAATAAAATAAAGATTTATTTTTAACATGCAATGAGAAATTTAAGTTAAACTTTTTCATGATTTCAAGTTTGATATTCATCTTACACAATAAAGTAGGGTGGAAAATGTTTTAGGTAGGTACTAATTGTGAAGAAATTGCAATATAGGAAGATCTACAATTATTCTGTTACTTATTGATTACCTTACCTTTTATTATATCTGATACTACTTCAGGACAGATTTTAGCTGTGACTTGAGTGGTATGGTGCAAATCAGGACAAGAATTTATTTCTATAAGCCAGGGGTTGTACTCTTTGTCCAATATAAAGTCGCAACCATAAAGTTCGAAACGGTTTTTACTGACGGATAGTGAGTCTTGGCAACTTAACATTATACCAACAATTGACTTTTTCATTCCCGGATAAATTACATTTTTCCAAACTTCATCTTTTCCGATTTCTGCTAAATAGCTTTTATACTTCTCTAAATCCCACATATTATTAATTGGCAATTCTTTGTTTCTATGTTTGGAATTTTTATATTTTCTTTGAACGGCATTGTTAGTTAGGTGGATTGATTCGTGATAGTTTTTCAAGCTATATTTTTGAGAACTAAATTTCAAATAACAATCAGTGTACATCCAAATAATGAGAGGATATGTACTGGTGACGAGATAATACTGCCTTATATCGAATTTTGTTTCGTGAATGAGTAACGGTTCCTCTGAAATGGAAAAATAATATTTAATAAATGAAAATTCGTGCAATAAAATATGCAAGTTTCATTTTAAAATATGAATTACCTATATATTTCTGTATTACATATTTCGTATTTGCCTTCTCTAACAAGTTCATGATTACTCCCAATTTTGAAGCTATTCTTATTCCCCTACCTCTTGAACAGTATGCGGGTTTTATTATCCAAATATTGTGACAACCTTCGCAGCTCAACTGTGGGCGATATCTATAAATTTCTTTGAGTAAAAACTTGGCGTAACTCAAATATAACGGTAATTTATTGTCTTTGTCAGGCTGAAAAACTTCTTCTTTTGCAATTACACTGTAGTATTTCTTCAGAAAAGAATGCCACTGGCCTGCACTGACTGTAGGTATAGATCTATCAATATCTTTATTCTGCTTACGAAATAAATACTCTTTACATCGATTTAAAGCAAAAACTATTACGTTCATAGAAATTTTACCCGAAGGAACGAAAACTGGCCGATCATTAGCCACCATCGATAGTATCCATTTTAGTAAGCTTGTACAAGCAGTAATTTTATAATCTTTAACAAATCCTTCTATTTCACCTTCGTCATAAGTATTGTACGTCCGAGGCCCAATAACTTCTGCCACGTCCTCGATATAGAACCAATAATTTCTTTTCATTGAGGAGCATAACCCTTGTTTTGATGTCCACATGGCATCTATTTCTAATTTATTAATAATCGTATTACAATCTTTTATTATACCAAATCCAGTATTTCGTCTTTCGTCTCTTGTGCGCCAAATAAAATTTGGATTGTGCTTTTCTACGAGATTTGACAAAAGTAACGCTTCAAGTTCGTTCTGTATTTTAGTTTTACTTGAAAAACTATCATTTCGGATTTGAGATAAATTCATTCGATTCGGTGGTATTTTTTCTACCCAACTTCTATCCAATAAAGCTCTTCGTACTGCGTTACAACTCCCATATATAGAAAATATTTTCTTTTCTTTAATGGCATTCTCTGCTAGATTTTTAAGGTTTTTGTATCTAGTAGATTTATTTTGACAACTACATATAATATAACTTTTTTCTTTATTGGACAAACCATTGGTATTGTTTGAATTATAACTTTGGTCCATTACGCTTAACTTTCTTTTATCTTGAGCAGCTGTTTTATATGTAAATTTGGTAAATGGGGAAAAGAGTCTTTTTACTCCTGTCTTATCATAATTTTGTTTCTGTAAGGGAATAAATAAGCAGGTCCGCTTTTTTAAAAAAATATGATACTTACAAAATACTTACTGTAACTGTTTATCGTAGTACTTAATGTATTTGTACCTAAATAAAGTAGCTACTCACTTTTGTTCTTAGAAAAATTTTCTTCTTTCTTATTGGCATAGTAGTGGCTTAGCTTTAACTATTACTTTAAGTGAATCATCAAGAAGGTGTTGTCCCGATTTTTTTCTTATGATATTCAGAAAACAAAACTAAATTGTGGTATAAATGATTAATTATTTTCTAACTAGATAAATTCGTAGGTATGTATAAAATATATGAAATAGCACTAATAAGTAAATGGCATAATTTACCTTTTCATAAAAGTAAGTATACTTTTGGATTCATTATTTATTTATTTTTTATGATATTTACATTTTCGTAAATAATTTTGAAATATGTCATGTTGATTAAAGAGCTAAACTTTTACTTTTTAAATTTTATTGTCAATAATGTTTCAAGGAACGCACGGTTGGGAATGATAGGAAATGAAAGGAGAGGATACATCTGCAACGAAAAAAAATCAATAAAAATAAACAAATATAATTTAAATATATTTTAATTTAGGACATAAATTTTAAATTTCAACAACAGATTAAAAATCAACAGTTTTATAAACTTTAATAGTCTTTCGTGTATAATTCCGTAATGTCAACAATTTCCTATAGCAAAACTATGGCGTACTCTTACTTTTTAAAGATAAATGTCGAGGATCGTCATTAAGAGGTGTAACAGTAACCCGATAGGGTGTATAAATTGAAGTACAACTTTTAGAAAACGTTATTGATTTCTTAGCCCTACTTTCATCGCGCAGTTTACAAATACTTCTACCAATAGCGCTCAACTTCTTAATAGTATTTGCATTGTCAACATAACTACGAGAGCTCAACGGTTCCAATAGAGGCTTATGAATCGAATTAACAATTCCCGATTTAGTTTGTCGTATGATTGGAACTACGGTTTCAGTTCGCGCTGACATTTTATTTTGGACGGATATAGTGGATCGTAGAATACTCGCCGTCTCTCTTTCCCATTCGACTGGATCTATGTAACATCGTTTATTACCCACCGACCTGTCGATTTTAGGTTTGTCTGCTTTGTTCGCCGATTCGGTCCGGTATTTACCAGCGTGACTATTGGATTGACTATCTTCTGGGCGACAGCAGGAATGAGGTACTACACGACGCTTAGATTCTGCGTTTTTTTCGCGTCTTCCTCGATGTGTCCTAGAAGAGAGCGCGGATGTTTTACGCCTTTTACAGTTCTTTAGAATTTGACTTGATTTTACGACAGTGACAGCTTGGCGTACCGTAAGCGAATCCTTGGGGCCTAACAATAGTCCGTCTTTGTTCATGGGTATGGCGTCATAAGGGTTGAGCCATGTAAGGAAGTCTGTTATTATAGGGCCGCTATACTCTGATGGGATTGGTTGATCAGAATCAGGAATAGCGTCGTTAGAAGGGGCACGGGGTGCCAAGGGAGTGACGCTTCTATGTTCATGTTTTCGTTCCTTTGACTTTTTTACAATTCGCTTTCCATTTATACATAACGATAATCCGAGATAAGCAGGTGCTTTCGGAATAACTTGTTTGTAAGCCAATTCAAATGTTCCTGTATCAGCCTCTGGATTAAGACGTCTATCTAGTACGACTGTAAACAGAAATAAATTAACTTAATAAACAATAAATGTAGTTTGATAGAAATAACAATTAATATCTTTAATGTGTGTACCTTTTATTACGTCTTCAAGGCACTGTGGACACAGTCTCGCTGTGACGGAAGTCGTTGGTGCCAAATCAGGACTAGAGTTAATTTCAATGAGCCAAGGTGTAAAATCTTCGGTCAGCATAAAATCCGCACCGTATAACTCAAAACTGTTCTGCCTTTTGTCCATCGTTTCCTGACATGCCAACATAGCCCCAATAAGACACTGTTTCATTCCTGGATATATCTTCGAATCCCACATTTCATATTTTCCTATCTGTCTTGAAAAGTTCAATCCATTATTAGTTAGATTTCATTACGCATCCATAGTTAATACATTTCATATTTACCTAAGATAAGCTTTAAAGGTATGACAGTCCCACATATTTTCGTCAGGGAGTGCTTTGTCACGCGTACCATTGTTTTTGTACTTGGTTTGTACTGCGTTGTTGGTGAGATGAACAGATTCATGGTAGTTGGACAAACTGAATATTTGGGAACTAAACCGCAAGTAACTGTCTCTGTAATAATAAAGGCAAATGAAAAATTGTCCGTTATTTTAATTATTATAGATAAGGAAAATAAATAATTTCTTACTTGTACAACCAGATCGTTAGTGGCTGACAATTAGTAATTAGAAACCATTGACGAATATCGAATTTAGTGTCGTAAATGATTAATGGATTTTCTGGAAAAAATAAACTTAATGAGAACGTCATTACCCCTTGTGTTATATTACATTAAAATTGAAATAAAATTGCCTTCAATTTTAATAAAATGGTTAACACTAAAAAAAATTGATGAATATGAAAGAGTCTACCAATATATTTCTGCACGACGTATCTAGTTTTCTGCGCAGGAATATTGATGAGGCCTATAATGTCTTTGATATTATTCATCAGCTGTATGCCTTTACCGCGGCACTTATTTCCTGGCTTCACGATCCAAATATTGAAAACCCCATCAATATCTATTTGAGGCCAAAACTTTGTCATCGTGGCAACGACTTTATTTGCCCTTCGTTCTAATTGCCTGTAAGAATGTCCCTTTTACTTTTCTAAGAAAATATTAATTACGAAAATCGATGTAATTTATTTTTAATAAGTCTTATATGTTATCTTCTCATCAATCATCGATAAGAAGTAACGATGACATGGAATTGTAAGTACTTAGGTAGTAATTATAAATTAGTTGTTTTTAATATAAGAATCAACATGTTTGATGTCACTTTTATCATTTAGGTATTTAGCTCTGTAAAAGATAACGTTGCTCACCCTATATTTGTATTTTTGTCTTCTAAAAATTTGGCATTCTCATGTACTAAAAGATAATGATGCGTAAGAAATTGATCCCATTCATGTTCCCAAATGTGTTGTGCTTGATCGTCTGTGTCATCAATGTCTTTATGACTAAAGAATGAAATATATTCATTTAATCGACTTATGGCAAATTCAATAGCCGTAAACGGTACTTTCCCGTGATTTTTCACTAACTCTTTTTCGTTACTTCCTTGCAGTGCGATAGAAAGCCATTTTAGTATGCTTATACAAGCAGTTATTCTAAAGTCATCAATAAATTCTTCTAGGCTATCAGAATTATGAATATTATAACATCGTGGGAATTTCGTTACAGCCACACCAGGTTCTGTATACCAATGCATTTGAGTTAAAGAACTAGTTAAACCTTCTTTGGTAGTGAATATTGATCTGCAAAATCTAGTAAACAAAAAAAGGATTTTTAATTTACGTAGTTTTTGGGAGTGGAAAAAATATTGCAACCTAATTTTACCTGCTTATAATAACGTCTTTATTGCTCAATAGCCAATCATATTTATCTCTTTTTGATGTCCAAAGAAAATCGACGGAATGATGCTCCATAAACTTGTAAAGGATCATTCTTTCCACTTTTGATAATTCTCGTCCTGAAACTTTTTTCGGATCTACGTTTGAGGGTGGATGGCGAACCTAAAATTTTGTAACATTTTGGGATTGAGCCATGAAGTATCCAATCGAGATGTATTTTTGAAAGTAATTAATTACGTTAAGAGATTTCTGAACATTTTTTTCCGAAAGAAACAATATAATAGACGGAATAAAGTAGAAAATTGTACCTTATGTGATTCATATTTCTCGATCCAACCTCTTTCGATGAGCGCCCGGCGCACCGCGGGGAATCCACCCCCCTTTATCATAAACACCTTCCGCTCCCTCATTGCCGTATCCGCAATCTTTTTAAGCTCATTCCATCTTTCATTGCTTACCCAACTTTTGTACTGTTTCAATTGTTCCAATGAAGTTGATGTTTCTGCTGGTAGCAGATATGATTAGCTTTATTATTTCTAAGTCTTTTTTAAATTGTCAATAATTAACTAATTCCTTACTTTCTGTAGCTTCAAATAAAAAGTTCAAATAATAATAATTAATTAATTTTGATATTATTAATTTTGCATATATTAGTGCTACAAACACACCTGGCCCATGTTCAGATTTGGAGATGGAGACCGCACTAGACGGACGAAGTTCTTTTTTCGCCAAGCTTTCTTTATGAAGTTTAGAGTCTGATGCACTCTCTTCCAAATCCATAGTTATAGCCATGAGAAATGTTTTATGTATATCGATACTCTGGAAATAGAGACTCTTGATAGTACCAACATCTTATTAATTTAATTCATCGGAACGTGCAAACAATTCACCGGTCAATGATGAACTGGTAACAACATCAGATTACACCACCAGGTAGTGCAATAACCTAGTTTAATTTAACCTACTTTGAGAATCCCTCAATATCATCAAGTTATCCACGGCGCACATCCGCGCCTGGCACAGTATCAATGACGTCACGAGCTGAAAACGTCCTTCAAAAAGCCTACAGAATGGATACGGAAGTCATGAACTCGAATTATCCTTACCCGCAGTTTTGGGAACGTTAATTTAAAATTATGTCAAGGTAACGCAATGATTTTGAACACAAAACGACTTCCAGTAAACTTTACAAACTATAAATTTATTTTGATTTTACAAACGATTAGACAACCATAGTTTTGTCAATTTGGCATACAATAGTACACGGCGTCACGGAATATTTTGACAAGTAATAATATCTTCTACATATTAATTTGTAGTTAAAAAAAATTATTTAATTTGTACATTTCCTTAAATCTGTTTTTACTGCTAAGACTCGCTAGCTAAAGCCCGTAATGTATGCGTTAATATATCTATATAGTACGTACATTGTACAAGGTTTTTCATGATGATTGATTAAACACCTGTAAAAAATACCAGTGATATTAAAAAAAAGAAAAAAAAGGTTAATATTTTGATACGGAACCCTAAATTAATTTAAGTGTGTGGTAGATAATCATAATAATTTAGGTATAAATAAGGTGACGACATTTAATTGATTAGGATTAATTTTCGTTGTATGTGTATTACCGGTGTGATATACCTAAGTACCTACATGTATTTTTTAACACTTAATTACTCGTGTGAGGTCAAAACCACATTGCGTGTAAAAGAAGTACATATTGTATGTCAAATACCGCTGCTAACTTCTTAATTTGTGTTAAATTTTGCATTTAAGTAGTGATTTCGTCACGAGAGTTGAAGAATATGTCGCTGCTTTCTTGAGTCCTTGCGAAGGCTGAAAAAGATAAAAAAAAGATTTGTTGAAAAAATATCGAGAAAAAAAAGTCCCGCTGAGTTTCTTTCTCTGAGGCTTAACTTTTCCGAAACCATAGTAGATTTATGTGACATTCAAAAAGTAAATTGTATATGTCTATTTTGAATAAAATGATTTTGAATTTCAATATGAATTTGAAACAAATAAAATATCTTGACTTAGCTCACGAGGCTGTCAACATGTGAGATATGGCTTTAACAGTTATTGTGTTGATATAATTACAGTCAATGGCCTCAGGCGCGGATCCAGGGGAGGGCAATGGGGGCAATTGCCCCCCCCCTGAATCTCAATTACCAAATCACTTTTTCACACCGAAATGATTAAACATTTGTTTGGTCATAGGTGTCACTTCGATGTGATTATCGTTGATGTCTAATTCCGTTTTCAATATGACTCTCGGCCGAGGCAATTGCCCCCTTTTCGTAAAACATTACGAAAACACTTTTTTATACCGAAACATTAATTTTTTGTAGAGGCATAGGTATCACTTCGATGTGATCATCGTTGATGCTTCAAATCGTTTTCGATCATCGGTAGAGACACCGCGGTGATGGTCCCTTAAGCTATTAAATCAAAGCCACGATATTTTCTTCTGGACAAAAAACATTGCATAACTAGCTGTGAATGGCATGTATGAGCATCCGAAATTAGTACTGTTGAGCTCGAAGAAGGCGTCAGAGAAACGCCAGAGAAGAGAGTCGAATTTCAAGGGGACTTCTAGAGCGTAATGTCAGCGTTACAATCTTACAATGTTCAACACTAGTTCTTGGCCTTGCAACAAGTTCTTTAAGAATTCGATAGGGGTTTGTGGAGATTCATTCCAAATTATACTGCATCTGAGTTTACTCAGGAGGGTAATAGATTCACTCTTCCAAGTTGTCTGATTAATTAACACAGTGTTCTTTCGCTATCACCGATTGCTTGGTTTGATGAGTTGAGCTGAAGGGCAAGGAACTGCTTTGTTCAGATTACGGCCACGAAGTCACGGTGACCGTTTTGAACAAAACTTGTTACTGACTCTCCATACTGAAAAGGTAGTAAGGTACCTGGGTCGAATATGGCCAG
>DVVJ01001463.1:0-11338 GCA_018234505.1 Junonia neildi neildi
TTGCTGTCAGCAATAAAAAAAAATTGTCACGTGACTTAGATCTAACATGGTGAACATATATACCTAATGGAGAAAAATAAATTGTATCGAGTAGTAATTCAGCTCAGAGATCCTTAAAACTAGAACGCTGTTATCCGGCAAGTGTATACATATAAATTACCCCAACAAAGTCACACAATACGAGTAAAATTTTTAAAAATCTTATTTGTTTTACGTAACAATTATTTTATTAATTATTTCTTAGTGGAAGTCAGCATTTTATGATGCGCTACTTAGAAACACTACATACGCGTTGTTCGATATATTAATTTTGTAGTTTATTATATTTATTTTACAGACAAGCTTAAATTAACGCGGGCGAAGCCGCGGGTAACAGCTAGTGTATAATATACGCATGTTTATATTACATTCATATATTCACTACACATACGTATTCAATATAGTTAACCCTTTATTTCAAAAGGTTCACTAATCCACAATGGTCAAGCTGGTTCCATTTACTAATCAGTTTTGTAAAACAGAAACGGACTTGTCAATGGTTTTATATATATCTTAAGACCTTACATCAAAGCTATGTTCAAGAGCCATTAAATTTTCCAAACCAGCTAATGTATATAGACTTGGGTGTAAAAATATTAGAAAACTATATTTTTTCAGTAATTTAACAAAATTCATTTTGAGATTAATACTCGTAAAGGCGATCATCTGCACGATAGAGAAAATTTTCAAATTTCCAAATTTTGCTGAAAAAAAATCTCAGCTGATAGTCGTCTATTAACGAAATATTACCCATGAAAATTCTATGGTAAAATACGATTTTTATAGGATTCCATTTTATCGTTTCCAATATACCCGTATAGGTGAAACTACCAATTTCGGATAACAAACATTTTTTAAAATCAGGCGAGCTCGGGGCTAATCGAAAACTGTAATGAATCAAAGGCTGGTTGCGTAGTTCAGACAGCTTTTGCAACTCATTTCTTTTATTTTTATTCCGGCTGCTTCGTTAGCTAGCTCTGAATCGAAATCATCTTGTTATTTGTGCTTGTCTACGTTTTTTTTAATGTCCCATATGCATTATACTTTGAAGTCGCTGGGACGTAATGAAAGTAGAATTATACTCTATATTTTAAATAAAAAACCAGACGTTCTAGTTTCATTTCTTGCTGAGTAGTCGTAGCTTTAAAATTTACATTAAATTTGTCGTACAGTCATCTAAGCCATTTATTTAAACATTTTTAGTATAAAAATAAAGGTTAATACAAAATTTCAGCATGTTCTGTATAAGATGACTGACTATTTTAGACCAGTCGGTGTAATACATACTTATGTTATTATAGTGTGATTCACTTTTTACATTAAATTTATTTGTCTTCATTATTACTATGAAGAACATTACTACCGTAACCAAAAAAATCCTGCGTACGGGAGGCAAGATTTGAGCATCATATTTTAATTTATTCTTAGACATTAAAAACTTATAACGAAAAAAGACGTAAATAAATACATACACCAACACAAAAACAATGATAAAGAAACAACCCAAATATTTAAAACAGCCAGGCATTATATTTAAAACGAAAATAAGCAAAACAATATACCAACATCCCTAACTATTAACTGAAAAGAAGAATAAGAAATGAAATGTCATATTTTATTAAATTAACTCAGGTCAAGAGTCTTTGGCGGCGAGTTTTCTATTATCTGCCTCGAGAAATCGATTTAATAAAGCCTTTCTTATCTACATACAAAACGGAGAGCTGGAGTGAACCGAACTGTCAGGCGCGGTTGTGAGGCCGTCCTGCGACAAAAGACTCGACTACGCTCCCCTTTTTGCGCCCAACCTCTTTTGAATACTGTCAGATAGTAAATTAGCGTACAGATGGAGAATAATTGATTGTAGAAATGTATTATACGTAAATATGCGAGTATAGGTTTTGTTCCCGCTGTGTAAGTGTGCAAAAGGTTACTTGTGTGATGAAATATCTGATTACAGACTTATTTACTCACACAGAAAGTAATATCGACATTGTATATAGATACACCTATTCATGTATATTATAGGTTACATAACTTTTTTTATACTTCTTTTGCAATTATTTCTTGTTTACCCACAGTCTCTTTCTATTATTTCAATATATCAGAATATTGTTTCCAAATACATAGCAAACAAATAAAAATATCGTTCAGTTTGTAATATCCGGGGATTGGAAGCGTCTACATCGTTCTCACAGGGCTTTCGGGAGCTATCGGCACACTCAAAGAATTATCTCGATTAATCCACATCGCGAGCCTATTTTCTTTGAGTTAAAAACTGACGCACCCGACCCTTTATTCGGAGGTTTCCTCCTTTCACACTTTTTGTAAGCGTTTGCGTGACACTTCATTTATAATTCTGCTTAATCCGAGTGAGTGAGTTCTTACCGAATGAATTTGTAATGTTAAGATTAATGATATGTACGCGTACACAAAGACGGCACGTTCTATTTATCGATTTCGAGTTTCTTTTGCCTCCTCCACGAATAATTTTTCCACTTTCGTGTCGGAAAAACGGCGTTAATAACTTGAAAGGGAAAGAAATTCGTCGAAAGACAAACGAAGTCGAAGTGATCCGCAACGCTTATTGAAATGTTATGTTCAAACTCGGAAGTAAATTTAATTGTCGAAGTTCAGATTGAAAAAGTTATGGCGGTCGCATAATTCTACAAAACGGGGTTCCGTACCCGAAAGCGTAATTATTAGATATGTTTGTTTTGTGCAATTTGCTTAATGTAACTTTAGCTCGCTCGGCGCTCGTTTTATCGGTAAAATTTTCCGCTCCCTCTTTAAACGTAGGTGGAAATTATTTCTCACTGTTTTATTGCCTTGAGGTCGTATAACTTTATCCGGTTTCTAAGTTTACTGAAACGACCTGAGTGTATCGGTGATATTACGTTGCGAGCCAATGGAACCGCGTGACGGATTAAGCTTTAATACGAAACGAAATAGAGAAATGAACGAAATTCCACGTGTTTATTAGTAACTAGCTGCTTCGTGTAGTTTCATTCGTGAAGATTATGGGATTTGATACACGCTACTCAGAAAATAAGTACTTAAGTATAAGGCATATTGGCCAATAGCCTTTAATTATTAGCGATTATTATTTTATTTAGTTAATTATATATTAAAAAACTATGTTATGCCTAATGTTGTGATAAATATAATATAAAAAACTAACTTATAAGTAACTTTAAAACAATTTGTTATCTCACTGACTTTAATGCAAATTAACAAAACCTTTAATCGTAAAGTCGCAAACTGGTTACCTATATAAAAGTCATTCACCGAATAAAGGTGAAACAATACCGGGCTTACTTTTTAACGGGTAATTACCAAAAAGGTCCGTACAAACCTCTACACGGTGTAACAATGACGACTTTACACAACATTTTCATACACATAGTGTCCATTACGCGAACAATCCAGCTGCGGCCGAATTTAATCCGTTTAACAATATAACGCGCCAAGTTATCTCGCTCCGAGTATGGTGAAAGGCGAGTGTCCTGTGAATTGGAATGCTATGCTTTACCCAGAACAAATCCTTGTTTCGGATAAGGAGATATTGTCTTAGTCTTGATGTTTTTACACGTCAATTCTACTATGATTTTGATGTCTAAAAATGCACTTATTTATGACGTAGACCAAATAGCTCGGTCTCGCTAGATACCAATAAGCGGTGCAAACAAGTGCCAAAATATGAAAAACAAAGTTTGAAGTGAAGTTAAAAGCTATATGTCAACATTAATCTTTCATATCGATCGATATAAAATATAATAAAAAAAAAAAAACAATTTTGTGTTATAATAAATAATTATCACATCATAAAAATCTATTCATCATCCTAAACTTTCGCTTTTATAATTAATAGACGAAATATTTTTCGACAATTACTATAATCTATTATAGCACTTTCTAACCAGTGGATAGAGACCTAAAATCAGCTCAGTTTAATGAGTACAAAATACAGTAGCACAGGATGTGGTCCGCCCTATTTGCAGCACGGGCTTCCAATTTGATTTTTTTAATTTTTTGGGAATAGCGGAAAACAAGTTTTTTAAACATTAGAAGAATTTCTGTTTCGTTGGTTGCGACAGGTAATGTTAAGGTTTTTTAAACGGTGAGATGATGAAACAACGTTTTGGTAATAATCATTATTATCAATATTTGTTTAAAATATTATAAGATTCACTCATTACCAGAGTAACTTTTATTTTTAAGACAATAGGAAATACATATTTAAGTATTTGAAAAGCGTAAATCAAAATATTTTTAATCATTTAACTAAAAAAAATTTAAAAGTGTAGGTATTCTTTAATTTTTGAACTTTAATTAGCATTTATATTATACAATTAAACGCGAACGATATATTTACGAATTTAAATTCATACTCTTATCAAACACGCTATTAAATCAAATAAAAATCAATTACCATCGTGTATCCCTGTAATTATCCGATCGAATTGTTTTATCAAAATAATTTATTCATTTCGACGTTGCTTAATTAAAATCGTTTCACATTCACAAATAAAGACAGCAATCGGCAATCTCGTTACAATTTAATCCGTTTGAATATTAAATTATGCTCCTGAAAGGTTGGAATTGATTAAATTTTATTTAGAAATTAATATTTATTGACGTTCACGTTACTAATGTGTTATAGGAATAAACAAATATAATTTTATTTGCGTAATAAAATAAATTTAATGTTATTTTAAGGTCCTAAGGTAAGTACATTACGGAGTAGGTGTAACATTTTAACACAGAAAATCGAACATTATATTCGACGGGATTTTTACTTAATTTTTTCGTTACTGCGAATCCATAAAAGTGTATATATAGCCTAACTGGATTTTCCGCGTATTTTAACTCGAAACAAACTTTACCTATTATACCGTAAATGTAAAATGTATGTAAAAAATATAATGTTTTTAAGACACAGTGTACATTACAAAAACAAAACTAGATTCATCGTTTATCTTATTATAATTAAATCAGTTCAAAATTAGATCGGTTAAAAATATCAATAAATAACTTAATAATAATTTAATAAAGGTGTTTTTAAGTATACAATGTTACGTTACACATAAAGCACAGTAAGTATATAAAAATATCAGGCAAATAAATCATTTCGAGGAAAGAAAGAAAAAGCATTTCACAAAGCAATTTCCGATCAGTAACGAGAGCGATGCTTAACTCGATATAACACGAACGCGTGTTATTATCTACACGTACAATAAATAGGTAGCGAAACCTTATCTATAGGTGATATATTTTGTATCAGAATCATTATTTTCTTTATTATCGAAATAAAAAATTGTATTGTAAAAATATTGTCCTTTGATTAAACCATCTTACTTCTGCCACTTCTCAGCTTCTTTCAGCCTTAATTTCAGTTTTCAGTAAGTTTTCTCTGTTCGATGAATCCAAACTAATATTTATGATTTGATAATGTTTTCGTACCGAATTCACTGGAGTATGGTTTGAGAAAATTGTAACTGTCAAATAACAAAGAGAAACAATTTAATTTTCTTATTTATATTTTAGGTATGTATATATTAAAGTGTTTGTTTTATATTCATACTTTAGAAATTTCTTTAAAATGAGACAATGAATATTTATTATCACTATTAGAAGAAATATCAAGTTATAATCAACTGTCTACGGTTTTGTTCGTGTGGGTGTTTGAGCCCTTGAAGAAAAGAAAATGGAATGTAATTAGACATTTAAATATTTTAAATAAAGTTTATTACGACGGACTTTTTAAAGTTCTTTATTCCTCGAGAATTTTTTTCTTTCCCTACTGGAAAGATCAAGTAGAAATCGTAAAATTATTATTATTCGTTTTGAGGCTGAAAGTGAAATGAAAGCTCGTAACAATCAATGAAATCACAATTGCGTTGATAGTAATACTTGATATGAAGAAAAGGTTAAGATCAAAGATTTATCCTTTAAGATATCCTAAGGTTATAGGAGAGTCATCAAAGTTCAAGCTACCTCCGCTTATAGGATATATAAAACAAACGGCTTTCTCAGATAAAAATTGAGAAATATACAATTTATTTTTGCATTTGGACATTTTAATGAAAAAGACAGGGAATTAGAATTAAGGGAAAGTACAACATGAGATAATCGTACGTTACAATCGTTTTAGTTTTACTCGTACTACTATTTTGACGTTAAAATACGCTTGGATCAGCTTATCTTTACACATTGACAAATAAACTTGCGACCTCCTCAGAAGTAAATACATTAGTACACAGCAAAATATATTTAGTAAATCACCAATAAACTACGTTGTATAAGACAGACGACAACAAAGTTTTACAACTTGTTACTTGCTAGACAGTCGTAAGAGCAAATTAAAATTTACGTTAGTTTTAAACGGGCGCTTAACAAGATTACATATAACTTTTAAATGAGAAACCGTCTCACGAATTCCGCTGACTCGCTGGATAAAATAGGAGCTGATGTAGCATTTAAATTATTATATAGTATTTAACTGATGAGTACGAATCGAAGTTTCGAGTGATTATTCTATTCGCGCAACGTTAGCGATAATGTTTCTGGCTTTATCTTAATTTTACAAATGTTGAAGTTTTAAAGTCGTGACTATAACATTTATTGCTACAGAATTAAAATTATTATTTACTTTCTTTGTTACTTTTATTTCAATACTAGTTAATAAATGACAGCTTGATGCAGTCAACGACTGCAGCGCTAATGATCGCAGGTTTGATCCTCGCTCGTGATAAGCAGCTGTATTGGCTCTAAGAAATAATAGCAACACGCTGAGCAGTTTCTCAGTTTATCTTTTATTTTTCAAGATGATTTAATTTAATTTTTTACTAGGTATATCAGTATACGTGAGTAATAAAAGATTCCAAATATATGAATAATAAAATATTCCGCAGTCGAGTTGCATTACTGCGATGACACTTGCAGCCTGGTACCCCTCTCCCCCTCTGCAAAATGCTAGAACAGCTTAATGACAGTATAGATACTTGTACCGTTTGAAATCCCATCGCTTTAAATTTTATGTTTTTACTTTAAGTATGCGGTAAGTATGTATTTTATAATATTTTAATATGAGGTATTCTATAATTATTGTATAATATATTAATATGTTTAACAATTCATTTTTCGAAAAGGCGTGCTCAATGTAAATGTATAAATAAATGTATGTATGCTACAAGCCTATATACATGCATATGGTACTGTACAGTAAAATGGTACCTAAATACAATATTATAGACATACTATAAATTCGACATTTTAAAGGCAACAAACACTGAGCCAATGAAATCAACAGCGATAAATCTTGTAAGTCTCCTCCATACAGCATCACTTGATTATTCCATTCAATTAGCTGTAGATGAAACTCTCATCAATACAGACGCAAGTAATCAGGTGTATCGCGTACTAATGGCCCGATTTCCTCGATAATCCAGTTTTCCCAGTTTTAGGGTCGGACCACTTTTTCTTCGTAATCCCAGCATTAGAGCTTGTCTAAGTCGAACGAAATACATTGCTATGTTCCTCCCATACAGATACTACGTGAGGCTACAACAATTTATTAAACCTTACCTTGGCGTTTCTTGCCTCAGTAATCCCTTTAAGTCTTCTCCGAAAAGTTGAAATATAAACTTTCATTTTCAATAATGAGACGTAGAACCCTTTTCAGATATCTTTCTAGATATACTCAACCTTTATTCATTTATTTTATTAAACGCTGAATAGATAGTAATGTACGTATCTTTTCATTTAACCAGTATTTTGGAATTATTGACATAAAATAGTGATAAAAAAGTGTACATAAACATTTTTATATTAAAAAAAAAATTAATTAATGTGCATTAAAATGGAGACAGGAAATTTTGAAATAAATTCCAAAGCAATAATTTATTAATTACAAATTTAAAGAGGCTTTTCGCTTAATTTTCTATCTTTATTTTTCATATATCGCTTATTTAGAATGGTGTCACTTAACTTTCATTGCTATTTGAACTGATTGTTCATAAACATTTTATCTTAATCAACTGAAGGCTTAAAAATTCAGTTGCAAGATTTAACCTGAAGATACATATTAACATGCTTACAACATTTCGATACTTATATAAAAATTCTATAATTATTATAAAAAATTCTGACGTAGTAGTCGACGTCTGACGTCTAGTAGTCGTAGTATTTAAATCTGGTAAACAGACGTGAACTGAAATAAAATATATTCTTTCAAAAGGATTATTTTATATTATTTTATTTCCATAAAATCATCAGAATGCGAGGACCAGCGAGTGTATTAAAGACGCGAATATACGAAAACAGATATCTTTTTTTTTCATTTCATATGTTCATATACATACTTTGAAGTAATATATAAACGTTTAATAAATTAAAAGCAACATCATTCCGCTTTTCATTTAATTAACAGATTTTGTAGATGTGTACGTAATTTCCTTTTCTATCAACTTTAAAAAGCGAGAAAGTACTCATGTCAATGCTTTTTTATTTTATAACTTCATTATTTATGAACTAATATTATTTTTCTTTAATTTGGAAGGATATACCTATATTAAAAAGTTGTAAGGTATCTTCTTAAAAAGGACAAAATATGTAAGCAACTGGTTACGTGTGCCATGTTTTTTGTTTTTTTTTTTTTATTTTGTTTTTTTTACATTGTTTTTGACACTAGGGGAAGAATTGATCTTACTAAAAGACTACAATTACAAATATCCAAATGAATGGTCATACATACTCACATACATATCTGGGTCATTCGGATAAATACACACGTTGAATATATTGAAAAATACACAGCTTCGTTTGAGAGTTCAAATCAAAATCCGATTCCGTTCCAATGGAATTGTTATCTTGCCGAATGAAATCCTTTGCGGAATACCGTATTTCGATAATCCTCAGCGAAATTCATACAGCCAGCTCAAAGTTAATTTGAACAATAACATCCTGAACCTTATACGTCCCCGCTCCCTGTATTCGGACAAGTAGGTTGTAATATTTTATAGATATTGGACCGCGTTTCCCGTGATTATCGTAAAAGGAACGTCAGCAAGAAAACTATTCCCTCTCGTCTATTACTTTCATAATACTTAAGTGGATCCGATACTTGCGTAAAGGAAATTGAATCACTTATTGTAACGGCATTACTGCTTTATCAGATGGGTATTCAATGGACATAATACGTATGGTTTTTCGCAATGGTTAAAGTGAAACCTTCAATAATTTTTATATGGACCTCTTTACCGAATACTTTTTATTGTTGGAATTCTATTTAGAAACTTGCTTTTGTCCTTGGATTTGCCTGCGTGGATATCATTTATCACTACAGATAAGAAAATTGTTTGTCGTTCTTTGGGAAGTCATTTTTTGAGGATAAAAATAACCTATTACTTATTATGGTCTTCCGTCTTTAAGTATGCAATATTTCATGGCAATCGATACAGTAAATAATCAAACTCATTTTATTGTTATTTATGATATTCACTTATGAATGTTTCAATTCTGTATGTTATATGAAATTTATTGAATACTAAAAGAAATATAAGACATTGTTTAGAACATCATTTATTCGAGGGAATATCTTATTTACATTTTTTGTAAGGATAACTACTTAAAGTTTGAAGTCGATACGTTTCTAACCCACATGTAAAGACAAACAGAAACAGAATTCTAAACGAAACCAAAACACAGCACACACAATACTAAAGCACAAATTAATAAGCCTGAGACGATTATATTATTACACGGCTAATTTAAATAATCACAGAAGAATAGGAGATTTAACTGAAATGAAGACAACTCAAATTGCCAGGTTAACCGGGCTGACGCCAGTTCGCCCGTGAAATTATAAAATCAAAACTACAAAGCTGCACTGTCAGCCGTCACGCGGCATGCATCACACATTAATCTACGTCAGCGGCTCCCAACCTGTTCGAGCTAATATTTATATTATGTAATATCTTTAGACGAAATAATTTATTTTTCATTTTACGTCTGGGTCAAAGTCTAGTTTCAAAATCGTTCTTAGACTATAATAAGGATATATTCACGAGACAATCGAATATATTCTTAAACTTGTTGCATGATAATATACTACATATTTTTATTTGATCCAATTTAAACTTCATTTTGTTTAAATCCGAATAAATAAAAATATCTAGTGTGATTAAGCCCAGCTATAAGCAATAGTCTACAAATCGTCTATGGACTGCCTAAACTAGGAAAGTAAAATACTATCTACAACAGTCGAATTCGGTGTTAAATAGTTAACACACTCGTTTCTTGTTGTGAGACTGCCGGAAGCCTACGTCACCTCCTTTGCTTCTTGCTTCCATCTTTTTTCCCTTTGCCTTCTTTTTCCCCTTTTTCCCTTCCTTATCCGTGGAAAATGACTAGCTTCTAAGACATTGCGATCGTGGATGATAATCTTCAGATGACATACCTATCTTTTACTTCCTACTTTTATTTATCCGATTCGTTGCCACTGACGCGTCTGGCGTGTCATCATTGAATGGGATTTCTGAATATAGCAAAGGACAAGTTAAAAAATACGAAAGTTTGAGTACCACTGGCACGTACAGACGGAGCCCCTCGGAACTGTCTGGCAAAATCCGCATGCAGTCCGACAGAGTAAAGCCCAATGAAAGCAGCTTTGAGTTTGTCCCGAATGGATTAAAACGTAAAAGTTTGCTGCACTCATTTTGCGATAAGTAAAGTAAACAGTACACGTCCGCTGAAAGGCTTAGACGTACCTTAAGCTACATTAAAATAATATTGGTTTTCACATACATATAAATAGTTAGTTGTAAAATAAATACGATGTCCAATTTTGGTCGTGGTTTATTTATGAACGAAATACTAAATGAAATGGTATCATAATTTTAAAATAATATACTCGTAAACGATATTTATTTGAAAAAAAAAAATGATTTTATTAATTAAAATAAACAACAATCTTTTATTATTTTTTTTTTGTAACTGAAATGTAAATAATGAAAGATTTACTTAATATCTTTAATCACTTTATCACAGACCTATTATCACTTTTTTCGCGAAAATAAATTATTATTATTTTGTTTAATAAAATTAAGATTTTAAGAGTAATCTTAACCTATTTCCAACTACATTTTCTATTCAGTCACGTCTTCATTTTTAATATTTTTAACATTAATGATGGACCGTTGAGATTAAATTATTTTATAAAATTTAATTTAATAAGGACGGACGAAAAGAGACATGAATACTCTAGGGACTTTTTTAACTTTAAAAAATTTTCACCCGTGTC
>DVVJ01001464.1:0-11337 GCA_018234505.1 Junonia neildi neildi
AGCTTTGTTCTTAATCCACGTCTCGTTGCAGGCATCTTAGCGTTTTAGTGATAGAAATACGTCTGTAAATAATAACTTTGCTTTCCGAGTCAAACTAATAACGCTGCTGTATCGCTTTTTAACCAACTTTCGAAGATGTTTTGAATAAGATTTTTTTTTTATTTTCATACAATATTATCTTTGGTAGGTATATGACTCGAAGGTGTTCTTATAATAACTTAAATGAGTAAAGAGGACAGCGTGTATGGGGGTTATACTTTTAAAACAGTATAATTAAATTTTATAGTCACATTAACACCAAACTAACTGTTAAAATATACTGTTATAATAACACTAAATACATTATTGTACACATGATACCTTAATGGCTAAATGAGAACATTTACACCATGAATACATTAAGTAAAGAATTTTGTTTAAATATTAAACAGGATTACACTAAGATAAAAAACAGTCGTTAACGCATCTCGTAATAGTAGTGGACACAGAAAATATTTGATCTTTCACATTATGTATATTTACATATGGAACCGTTCCTTATAGCAGTCTATACATTCTCATGTATTACTGAAAACTAGTTTTTCTATGCAACGTCCAAAAAAGCGAAATATTTCTTTTTTAGACAAAATTTTAACTTTTTCATCATAATGACTGTATGTACCATACTTTACATATGGGTATATTTTTCTAGAAACAAAAGTACTAAAACTATTCAGTTCTAAGTATGCAGCCGAGGCGAGTTTACTTGAACTTTAGAAGCCACGTTATTGCAGTTCACATAATTGTCGGACGATAGTCTAATGGCCGCACCTGTCGTGTCTCCTCACCCGTAACGCACCTGCGTCTCGATTGAACGTTTGAATGTTTAACCGAACGACAGAACTAAAATTCAATACGCTTTCTAAATAAAATTTGAAAAGGCACGATACGGTTTTGAAGCACAAAAGATTATAAGATACGAAGGAGTGCATGGGAATGTGGGTAGCTTTGAAACGATCAGATTTTATCACATGAATACATACATCGTTTAATCTTTCAAACCGAACGTTTAATAAAATATTAAGCATAAATTCGTATTTAAGATATGTATAGAACTTTAGGTACAATTCATCTATGTAAGCATGTATATGTCTGGATAATTTTTATTAAAGGCCACACGAAATAGCTTCCGGGTGAACACGAAGACTACTTCGCAAACAAAAAAGTTTCTACGCCCTACGCCAACATAAAAAAATCCTCAAGAAATATCCAGAGAAAATCCTACACCAGTATAAAATACACATATACCTACAGACACGCAGCCTGACAAATGGCGTATTCATATTCCGCCTACACATAACACGATTCCGAATCCACGAGGAAACCGTGAAAGGGCGAGACGTACGTTCAAATATTACGAGACCATTCTTAATCCTGTTACGGAGGCATGGCGGGGATATCGGAGGATATCTGCCATCTCCAGGCACCGCGGTTTTGCTTCGCTCGGCTTTTAGGAAATTGCGTACCGCAAACAAAGAAATTACCTCCAGATAAGCTGGAGCGTGTCGCGGTTATGAACGTCGCTGAGAATCTCGAGCACCGTGCATAAATCGAGACGAGAGAAAACAAACGTGAATGAACGGAGCTTCTTTTAGAAAACGTCGCCCGTAAGCGTCTGCGGTGCGACTTAAGAATTTATAATTTAAAAACTTTAAATGAAATCGCCTTTACTTTTGTAGGTACTATAAGAAAGTAATGGTACCGCGCGCCACCGTCTACGTCGAATGATTTATCATTTTACATAGACTTTAAGACGTATAGTACCTTACAAACTCTCGACCTATTTCAGAAGTAGTTTATCTACATATTGCAATCTCTCATTCCGAAAAAAAGTGCCAAAATTGTTTCTGTGCAAACTGATATGGCAAGTAAATTTTCATATCAACAAACAACATCTAATTTTAGTACGAATATTTATACAGCTTCGTTCAGAAAACAAAACTAATTTATAATAACCGATAACGAATAAACTAATGATAACACCCGAAAAGCTATCATTTTATCTACACTTCACTATCGTAATAACCATAAATTACTCCCATTACGTACAATTTTATTATTTATTGACGAATTGAAAAAAATAGATATAAATATTTTATGGTTTACAAAATAAAAGAGAGTATTACATCAATTACGTTTTAACATCCCGACGTTTTAAACACTTTTCAGCGGTCGTTATTTCACACGTTAAAAGATTTATGAAAAATCTTGACGGACAGTTATTTATTTGTTCTTCGTTTTAAATTAAATGCAATTGCGTGTTCTTTTATCGTCTTGAAGCGTTCAAGATGCGATTTCTTAAATGCAAAAAAAAAAAAAAACAAATATTGCATATACGATAAGATTCTAATTTAAAATATGTTATCAAATTAATCGTATCCTTTACTCACACTTCAGTTGATATTATAATTTTTAAATGATTTTTTTCTTCTCATAAATGATACATTACTATAGCGCCGTTCAAAAAATTCGCATGTGTAATATTAAAGGACGTTCCGCCCGTGATAATGTTCGCATTGACATTGAATATTGAAATACTTTTTATTAGAATAGAAATCTTTACTGAAAAAAAAAGAAAAAAACAAAACAAAATAATGTAATGTGAATAATTTTTATTAAAACACTAGCTGTTTCCACGTGACTTGTTAGATTTTAGTAAGTTTCTAGACGGTGTGAGAAATATCGATCAGTTATTCCTAAGTACCTGGGTCCATTACTCTGTACGGAAATTCAAGGCACCGTGACAGTATATACGTATATAATAGGGTGATAGGTTTCGGGTTCGATAATACATAGCTGGTCGGCAGAGATAGGACCGGGCCGAGGGCATGGTCTTTGAAATCCGACTCAAAGAGCAGCTTAGCGAGGCACAAAGAATTCCATCGTGTTTTCGGGTATTCGGGCTTTAAATTTAAGAATGAATATCGACCTGGTTTACGGGTGTCATGTATATTCAAAGTTATTTGTGTTCATTATTTTTGAATAATTTAAAACGTTTTTATTAACACCAGTGTAAAGTATGATTTCTTTAGGTTAGTGGTTTTTGATTGTGCAATATCAATCAAGATTATTTCGCCAAAGTCACGTTGGACCCGGGTAGAGACAAGGAGATTGCGAAATCAAATATAAAGGTCAAAATTATTCTCGTAATTGAAAGTGTCAAATCTGTTTGATAACAAATATTTTAACTATGCTCCCTAAAGGCGAAAGTGTTTGATGGCTGATGCATATTAGTTTTTACTGTCACTAGCAACCATTAAAGGGATTTGTCGGGGACAAAGTCGCAAGCGAACGCCTGTTACAGATTATAAGTTCGTCATCACTTATTGATGCACGCTGCAACGCTACCCTCGTGGTGATTACTATTTACTGAACATCGGCACACGACCCCAGGGTACACATGCGCAAGCTGACACCCGCAGCTATTCGATAATACCGATACTAATATTTCATCGTTCGCGCACGCAACGGCAACGATCAGCGGGCTCTTTGTGTGTAAATCCGGATAAGCGCATCGACCTTTATATATTTAAAACTATTAAAAATTAAACTTTCACTATTATATTAGTGATGTCATAAGTCGAAGAATTATGGTACTGCTAATTGATTTTTTCACACGACTTATAACTCGAATTATGCTCGTGACAGAAAACGAGATTTATATAAATTCTATACTTGTTCAAGAAAGTAATATCAGCCTAAATATATGACTGAAATATCAATAGATTGTAAAAGGTTCGTTTAATTATATTTACAAAGTAACCTACTAAATAATGTGATGAAAGAAAAAAACATTAAATAGGTATAATGTTACCAACGCGTCGTCCTATTCGGTCCCTACTTTTGTAAGGCGAGAAGGACCATGAAATGTACCCTTTGAGTCGCTGTAATTTGCGAATTTTAATGGGACACGCCAAGACCCATTTTCGCTTTACACGCGAGTCCTTTTAACACTGCTTTACGTCAATTTCAGAGCTCATTCGTGCTACGCGACGTTCGGGCTATAACAGTGAAGCCACCGGAGCTGCGAATCGTTGCGGGGTGCTAATAGCGTCCATAAGAAACGTGAACTTCATAAGTTTCATAGCAGTGCTGTTCAAACAGAGACCGCCAGCTCGGCTCTCGTAACGTCATCAAGTTACTAGCGTTAGACACGTAGCGATCGTTGAGTCGGGACGGCGACGGGGGGGTAGGGCGAGGGGGGTACAGGGTCTTTTTAGGGTGGAATGCTCAGCGACGTGACATTCTCGCAAACAAGCCACGAAGAGCGAGGCAGGGCGTAGAGAAATTTGCAACATCGGCGCCAGCCGGCGGTCGTCCGCGACGCTCGCCACTTAACCTTCCTATACTCGCGTGATTTTTTGTTACAGCTATACTCGCGCGCGGTCTCACAGACCGATAGTTTGAACTGCTGTCATTTATTTTTTTTCTATGAAAACCTATAAAGATTATATTTTGTTTTCAAAATAGAGGATATAATGAAACAATCATATCATGTTATAACTTGTTAATTATATATTTAACTTGACTATCAGTCTCATACAAAACAGCCTTCAAAATTGACATATTTTTCTTATGTACTAAGTAAACAGAACTAAAACATATTTCTTCAAAAAAAAAAACTCAAATAAACTTTATTATTTTAAAAAACAATAGCTATAAGATATGTAAATCACAGATTCACTTGGTTATCAGCTTCACAGTAACAATCAGCACATACCATTGTAGCATGTTCCAAACAAAAGTATTTTTTGCACTTGGCACAGTTGTAACGTGTCTTGCGGTTTTTTTTGGTTGAACAATATCCACAGCGTCCAATTTTGTTGTTATTGGTGGTTGCTGAAGATTCTGGACCATCCAACTGACATATTTCGACGAGCCTAAGCCTCAGGGTTCTGGGCAAGGATGTAATCAGAGCTCGACGTCGGAGTTGTGCGTTGATGAGGTCGTATGACAAAGCTTCAATGAAGACCCTGCGACTGATTTTCTTGTCGGGATTGTTCGACATATATATCACGAATGAGTTAATACCTGCGACGTTCATTAGGCTATAAAACACGACCATGGGCCACCTTTTTGTGCCTCGAGCAACGTTATATGTCGCGCACATTTTGTCAACAGTGTCGACCCCTCCTTTGGTCATATTGTAGTCCATTATCATTTCGGGCTTGCCGGTCACCTCGTCAATTTTGTCATCATCATGCATGCTTGATACAAGAAGTACATTTTTTCCTTTCTTAGGGACATAAGAAACAAGACTGCAGTTGCCTCGGTACCCGAACAAAGAAGACTTTATCGCCCGGCCGCGTATCTCCGTAAAAGTCTTAGGCAGCTCCTTCTTATTTTTGCGAATTGTCCCAAGCACGGACAGCCTGTGCTCTGCTTCAAATTTATCCAGCAAAGGAATGCTCGTGAAGAAATTATCAAATGTAATATTACGTCCAGTTCCATAAATACCTTCGCTTAGCCGTGAAACCAATGCCATAGCCGAGTTATCCACTTTGTAGGCGCCATCCGGTTGTTTTCCTACGTAGACTTCCATTTTGGTGGTGTAAAACATTTTAGCGTCTGTCAAGGCATAAATTTTGATGCCATATTTATTGGGCTTTGATGGGATGTACTGTCTAAAGCCACAGCGACCTCTAAAAGCCTCCAATTTTTCGTCAATCGTAACATAATGAGATAAGCTGAAATATTTTTCATAAGCTGCTACGACTTCTTCAAACAAATCTCTGATAGGAGCTAGTTTATCTACAGCAGTTCTCTCGGCTCGCGTATCTTTTTCGTCAAACCGTAGACAACGCATCAATAAACAGAATCTAGTCCAGTTCATAGTCAAACGAAATATTTCCGGTGACGAGCCATCAGTTTTGAATAAATCTTTGGAATTCAAGCGACTGTTTCTTCTGACTCCTGCAAAGAGTAAAAGGCCGAGAAATGCTTCAATTTCTATGTTGTCAGTCTCAGAACAGTCTCTTTCCCTTGCGAAATTAGACTTTATTAGATTTATATGCTCATTGGTGCACTTCACAATTCGATTTATGACGCTTTCCGGAAAAAACAACCTCCAAATTTCACCTGGCTCCTTCAAATTTTTGGCTTCTCCTTTTGGTCCTGGAAGCTGGGTGACAATATTTCGAGCGCGTCGTCTCACATGAGTTGTTGCAGGAGCTTTATTCCAACGTGTCCGACCATCCTTCCCAAGGTAAAATTCTAGCGAGCTTTGACCATTTTCCACTTCGCCCAACTCTTCGCCATCTTCTTCATCACTATCCTGCTCGGTGTCATAAGTTTCGTCATTTACCTCAACAAAACCTTCCACCTCGCTGTCATTTTCATCCCCATAATCGGATTCGGAACTTTCTTCCTCCAAAAGCAATCTAATTGCCCGCTCATCCATCTTGTAATAATAATAATATATATCTGAAAGTAATAAAAATTATCAAAATGTACACAAATACATAATAAATAACACAAACACAGTAAAAAAGTAAAAACAAAATAATTTTATACTTACGATAAAAGTTACGCCTATACTCGCGTCGGTCTGACGGACCGATTGGCGCCAAACACACCAACACGTGCGTTTCGCACAAACGCACTGCGTGCACTAAAATGAAGTTGGCAACGAATCCGGCAGCTACTAAAAAAATGGAGTCGCTGGGGTTACCAAAAACAAAAAAAAATTGAAAAAATGTTTCGTCGGTCTCACAGACCAATGCGCGAGTATAGGAAGGTTAACAATAATAATATAATCTTTTCCAGGTATCAGATTAGTATTTACTATTCCAATACTCGCTTATTATTCTGTATCTACACAATAATAGGTGATGGACAATATGTAAGAGAGAGATAGAAGATACGTTTGTACGGTACTTAAAGCGATGATCTCTCGTCAGTTTCTCATAAGTTAACCAGCAAGCAACGAAGCAAGAGCTAACGTTACGTTAATCAATTATAAAAGCCAGTGTTAAGACTTTACTCGGGTCATTGGTGTGACGCAGAATACTTGTCGAGAGTTAATTAGATATTTGTCTGAAGAAAATACTAAAGTAAACTTTAGTGGCTTCATATGAAAGTTACGGTATCTGAGTACTGGATAATCAGGCAAAAGTGACATTTGAAGTTTGGTGATATGTTTAAGTTGTTAGAAGAAATGTGTATTAAGTGCAAACAGCGTGCGGGAAAGGTTAGCGTTTGCGGTGTCCTACTGTCTTGTCAATGCAGTGGGGATACACAACATAGTACTGTTTTGTATTATTCAGAATCACAATGTAAATTTCGATATGAACTCTATGTAAAACAGCAATTGTTGTTGCTACATTGCATAAAATGTTATAAATAAATAATGACTTTTACAACAGCAATTTATTTGTAAGTTTCATTTATTACTATTATAAATTTTATAGATATAATTATTTTAATCAATGTCTCATTTTCTTCAAAGGAATTTTTAAAAGGTTTTTTCCTTAAATTAGATTATTTTTGTCTATTTTAGTATTGTATACTATTATATTAGGTTGTTCGATAAAATCATTGACAGTTGGTTGGTCTAAATTGATTTATATTGATCATTTTGTTAGAGGACTGTTGACTGGAGGAATTTGAAGAAATTTCTTCGAAGAAAAAAGGTTTTTGAAAGCAAATAAGGGATTCTTTAAAATTTAACAGCCTCTTTTCTTACTTGGATCGAAAGTTTTATACAATTGATTTTGAAGGGACGGAAATAAATGGTAATTTCATGGTACTAAGTCAGAGCTATATGGTGTGGTTAGGCATCAGTTTCTAATTGAGCTCTGTTAACTTTTAACGGGCTATCAAAGAGGTGTGGAGTCTGGATTGGCCAATTACGATTGATTGTAGACGTTCGAGTCGATAGTTTGGTTTCTTGGAAGCAGCTCAAATTAGGTCCTTGCAAAACAACAGGAAGCATAATCTTCTTTTGGTGAATATTGACTTGCCGACTGTGGTTTTTAAAAAGGGTCGTTTTGGGCTCCTTACCTCACCTAAGACATTAACAGTCGCATATTCAGTGACCTAAGGAACCCCAACGTCCAGTCTGTTCACGTAACCAAACTTTTGCAAGTGATAAGTACATTTGCGATTAAATTCCATATGTCGAACTTCTCTTTTCTCCTAATATCGTACGCCGGTTAGTTTCGATTAACGGTTTTATTTTGTCCTTTGTCCATTTAGTTAGAAGAACAGCATGTGCATATTGTGCATTACAACTTCTAGTAAATTTAGTACTAATTTGATAGGTTTTGAATTCAAGTTTTGTTATTATTCTTTGACCAATTTTTCAAACATTAGAAAATTGACTAATAGCGCCTGTATTGAAATAAATATGAAGCGTTGTTAGTCAATGTATGAAGGATTATCGATCGAAAATTATGTTAACGAAAACTTCTATACCCCCAGTATAGGACGAAAAAATGGGGGAAAAATATGCTGATCTGGCTTAATTTATTCTTTCTGATGTGATCGGCTTTCGAGTATAATTTTCTTATTTAAATCGTTGCATAAAAGGTCCAACTAGTGACGACAATATTTTGTGTAGTGGTATTCAAATTATCTCTTACTTGCATAATGAGAGGGCGCGCCATCTTGTTGAAAAATGGAAAGAAGTATGAAGGTTAACCACCTTCATACGCGACAAGAAATGAGTTTTTATGAAATGTTGTGACAATTCAATAAGACCTGTTTTGTAAAAACATTAAATTGTAAAAGCGCGTTTGGAAGTTTGACGCCCTTGTCAAATGTGGGTTTTCGATGGTACAGCTATTATAATTAAGATGGTCGGTTCATTGTATTTTATTAAAAAAGTCAGGATCTTGGACCTGCTTAACGCGTTGGGCGTAGTACGCATGAAGACTTTCTGCAAACAAAAAACA
This sequence comes from Junonia neildi neildi, assembly GCA_018234505.1. Lineage (NCBI taxonomy): Eukaryota > Metazoa > Arthropoda > Insecta > Lepidoptera > Nymphalidae > Junonia > Junonia neildi. The sequence goes on from DVVJ01001464.1 coordinate 8,934, forward strand.
CCGATAAGTACCTACCTATCACAAGTTAACTGGTTACAACGTGGTGTATACAAAATGGGTTAAAAATAATAGAAAATGTATATTGACATCTTAGGACAGAGGAACTTTTATGATTCACGTCAACACTATAAATTATCAAGATTTCTTGCAGAAGTGATCTGATTTTAAAATACCTATCTCCATCATCTTTCTGATTGTCATTGAAATGCAAATAGTGTCTTTTTAGCTGGAACATTTTCAGAAGCATAATTCCTGCTATTTTTTCGTATCTCAAATTTCATATAGGACCAGTATCTAGTTGTTTGCAGATCAGTAAAAAATAGCAAGAAAATCTTTATCGTTTTCTGTTGATTATACAAATTTGATTGTTGCGTAAGCAAAGATAACTTAACTTCATTTGAGAAAAATAATCTGACATATTCTATGGCATTGTTCACTTTGTATGAGGTTTCACACACCGTATCTCTGCCCCACCAGTAAATTTAGTACAATGTAAATTAGGTAGTCTTTTAGCCGATATCATTCTTCGTTTTTAAATATTACTGCGAGTCGTTTTGATCGTGTAGCCGCTGATGGAGAAGATCCGTATAATGAACGTGGTACTTGACTATAGCGTGTTCATTTGCTGGTTTGCTGTGTTGTATCGTGATTACAGGTCAGTGGAAGACCAGATGTCAAGAATGAGCTTTAATGGTATATCGTCGAGCAAGTCAAATAATAAGTTGTCTTAAAGAATTTTCATAGTTCTCCATCCAAATGTTTATTTCAAAGTCCTTATTATGATAGGGCACTAACAGTAACGAAGAAGAAAAATGTTATATTATGAAATACGTGTGATTTGCGTTCAGTCTTGTCAATGGAAATGACATTGCCCCGATCGAGTTTTTTCCTGGCCCATTCATGGAAATACATGGCTCTCCCACGGAAAAATGATTAAATACTAATAGTCCGGTCAAAATAGACATTGAAGGTTACATTAATTCGCACCTTCCTAAAAATTGGCATGATTGTTGGGAACCCTATTATACACAATTTGTCAATTATCCACATCAATCTGGAGTGTGGAAAAAAAATTATTCAAGGTCAAATGTTGCAAAAATCGGTTTTTTGAGTTTTTCAGCTAAACGGTAAGTTTTATAATAAAAATAGGTGAGACAAAAATGATTCATCATGCAATTATCTATAAAAATTGTTCCTACACATTTTTTCCTAAGAATCACCATTTCGAAGATACAGCGATGCAAAATGTTGAAAAAGTTGTATTCTTCATAATATGCACACGTTTCCGCGCCACCCGTTAGGTAGTGTACATGGCGCGTTTTTTTTTTACGTGGTTTCCCCGGTAGGCCTATTCCACGATCTATTGTGCTTCTGTTAAGTTAAAAAGCTATTATATTAAATTGAAAATGGTACTATTGTAAATAACAAGAGCGGTGTAAGTAATGTGTAAATTGAGAAAATTATTCGTCTGATAGATACTCTTCTAATGGAACCTCATCCAGACTGTCTTGCTCTTCTTCTTCTTGCTGGGTACAAATAAATTGTTCAAAGAGCGATGCATCAGATGTCTCCCCGTCTATATTGTAAGAATCCTCTTCTACTGGCGATTCAACATTGGAGCACGATTGGCCTCGACAACTGATACATGCTAATGAACAAAACAAACCAACTTTTTAACGGCCGCATTTAGCATTACATCCCTTTTTGCAATTGCAAAAAATTGAATTGATGAGTTTTTCTGGTGCAGGAGGGAGTAAAGTCTGAACTGATTCCAATATATTGTCAATTAACTTCCAACCCCAGTCTTCTGGGTTTAGTTTATTACCAAGCCATACTTGAACTTGATAATATACCCGAAATAGATGTTGATGAGCAGAAGCAGAGGTTGGAGGAAGACAAGCTAATTGTACTTGTTTTTTTTATATGTTTCTTTTGTAAAAGATAAGTATTGAAACGTATCTATGCATGTAATTTTTTTTGGAGCTCCGTACATTGAAAGAAGAAAGCGAATTCCGTTGGTCATTACATCTTGTGGAGTAGAGGTACTTTCTTTGAAAACTTTAGCACGATCAACTAAATCTTGTCTCTCAAACAATTTCAAAACTGATCTTTTACCTCTCCTGAAAAATGCTGATGTCGTGTCGCAACCAGTTACTGCATGTAGAAATAAGATATGATTTTGGCATTTTGGAAAAGCAGATAAACTCTTGGATGAATATATTTTTGATTGTTGTTGAGACTTCCCAGGTTTCAAAAAATAAATAATTTTTTCAGTTGACGTTCGAGCAGTAAGTAATACCAACAAATCAACATCTTCACCAACAAGAATAGTTGGATTTGTCGAGTTAAAATGTTCTATTGCTGTTTCAACTATCAGGACATCAGCATCATTATCAGCTTGCTT
>DVVJ01001465.1:0-11335 GCA_018234505.1 Junonia neildi neildi
TATTTTTCAAGATTTTATTGTACGACTTTCTCGGCGTGATTCATATGTATACTCATGCCAAATTCCAGCTTTCTAGTGTTAAGGAGTTCGGAGCAAAGCCGCGGACAGACAGACAGACAGATGGACATGGCGAAACTATAAGGGATCCGTTTTGACTACGGAACCCTAAAAATTTTGGTGAAAGTGATAAAATAACGAATATTTATTTTCGAAATGTTGAAATTTCTTCTACACCACAAAATAAATATCATCAATCATTTTATAAATGAAAAAGTAAAATAAGTTCGCATTAATTAATAAATTTTGGTAAAATATTAATTCAGTTCTCTACCAAATAGCAATTTCAAGTTACCTATGTATTTGAAAACACTAGACCAGTGGTCAGTAGTGAGAAAAAAAAATAACATAGCTATAATTTTCTTAAGGTTTTTATCAAATATATGCGGTTTAAGTTTATTTATTCAATTGAACATTGTAACAGTGTGAAAGGATGACAGAAAACCGTTGGATTTAAAAGAATTTTGCACTGATATTGTATATATATTATATTATGACTGAAAATTTGACTTACCTAAAGGATCTTCCCTATTCCCCTTGTCGAGAACAGTGAACACACCGACAACTTCATGTCCATCTTTTTGCAATAACTTGAAAACTTCCGCAGCGAATGTGCTCTGTCCTATGATCGCTACACGAAGATGTTTCTTTGGAGCCTATAAAACAAGAAAATTAATTTGAAATACACTCGTATTAAGGCCACTTTTAAATGGTCAATGGTCCTTATGATGTAACACATTTTACATGAACTCTAATTATGGAGTTAGTCCCGAATATTATTACGCTAGCTCAATTACCCTTCACATCGCAACCGGTAGAATGCCTGATGATTGCATGATACTAAGGCTTAATTCACCAGCAAAAAGTTAATGTATCTACTACCTAGGTATTACATTTAATATAAATTTTATTACTGCGAATCAATAAAAAAATCTAAGTGTTATAGAACAGAACGGCACCATTTTTTAACTTACTCAAATTGTAATTATTGTACATATTTGTTTCGGCTTAAAACCCTTAATTAATAAACGAAGGTAACAATTACGAAATATATTGTCGAAAAATCACATCTTTAACTATTTATAAAATAGTAACAATACAAAAATAGATACCTCATCAGGCACAGCGACAGGCGGCATTTTGTAAGTTCAGAAATTTAGAAATGAAAAGTGATCGCGACTTGTCAGGCCGTGGAGCGACAGCCGTCTAACTAGATTCTGCTCGCCTGATCGTATATAAAGAAGCTGCTTCTTCACCTCAACCTTGCCACTTCTTATCTATCACCAAACAAAATATGAATATCACTCATAAAAAAAACGTATTTTTTTGTTGACGTTACAGTAAACAGCTGTTTTGTTTTTATTCTAAGTTTGAAGAAACAGTTTTCAAACACTTCTCACGCGGTGATCCGCTTAGATGAAATAAGGTAACCTCAGATAACATCTCAGTATTTAGATAGATTAGTTGACATCTTCAACTTAAAGCCCGGCTTCAACTGGTAAAACATTATAAAATAGATAGAAAATTAGATTAATTATATTCTTACGTAGGACTGGCGATAGATTGTTAAAAACAAACAGAAACGCGAGGTCAGTATACCTAGGTATGTTTTATTTAAAAGAATCAGGATTAGATCTGTGATCTATATTCGCCTAATGGAAAATTAACACATTGAAATTAATTGATAGTACGTGGTAAAAACTAATTAGTGTTCTAAAATACTTTGGTCTTCAAATTCATCTCGTACTTGGCAAAGAAAATTAATCTAAGGAGAGGTGTCCTCTTGAAGGATTTGGGCACGTGCCGGAATAAATTTATTTACATGGATAGTATATTTAATGTGGAGAAACTTCTTGGTGGATTAAACTCTATACCTTCTTAACATCAAAAGGTGTGGGACTTTAAGGTTGTTACTTTGTTGTAGTATCTGTAATAAAACTCGGCTGTTGATATAATTGCACATTATTTCATCATCTTACATAAAAATATATTTATCAACGGAATTCTCAAAACATGATACAATAAAGCTTTTGGAATTGAACTGACAATTTTATGTTTTCATGCCTAAGACGTTAGGTCAATTTCAATGAATTTTGGTACTTGGACTTAAAGGTACCTACTTTTTGGCGCGATAACTGACTTGTACTTGATGACGACACTGCGGGCAAATGCTAGTTTAGAAATGGCAATAGCTCAATAATTCTTCCTCTCTCAATTAAGATCTTTATTGTTTACGGCTCAGGCGTAAAACGTATGTTAACCAATAAATTATTTTCATTAGAGGTTTAGTATATATATTTTTTCACATTTTATTGTACATATGTGTAATAATAAAAATAATTGTGAAATATTTGACTGGCGGTGCTATGTCATGCTTACAAATTTTATTTATTCGGCGCACCGTGGGTCATAAGTCGTTCGTCGAAATATCAGCGATTGATAGTGCAAATACTTGCTATACCAGTTCAAACTGACTTTTTGATCAAAATACTTAATTATACCTAAGCCGGCTGTCACATTAATTTATTTTATGAGTTAATATTTTAATAATAAAACTAGCAGTTGCTTGCGGTTTTACTCATACAAATTTTATACATACATACGTATGTATTTATTCCTTTAAAATCCTTTTTTACCCCTTTAGGGATTTAATTTTGTAAAATTCATAAGGGATCTCTATACTGCAGATGGAATGTTACTGTTATGTGGTTATGGTGAAAAGTAGAAAACTTTCGCCCATTTCTGTGCGCTATGCCTACGCATATAAAAAAAATCTAAATTATATTTAGGTGCTGCTTCTTGTAGCTACATAATTAATAATACTTCACTAATACTTTATATAGCTATAAATATTTTTATAATAATAATTATGTATTCATCACAACAAAAATAGAAAATAAAAGGGATTTTTTTTTGTTTTGGTGTTTTATGTTTTAGATGGCGGAAATTTTCTATATGATGCCTGAATAATTTTCAATTTATTAGATGTTGTTAGATAAAAAAAATTATGTACTTATGTATTTAATAAAATATTACAAAATAAAATTTACGAATAATGAACAATTTGTATTCGTGTAAAGTTTGGGTATGTAGAATACATTGTGTTACATAATAACTATATCATGTGTCTAAAAAAACACATAGGTACCTAAATATTTAAAGTACAAGCAATTTATTATAAAATAGCGTGTTAAAATAGAAGCCAGATTCATGAATGTTAATTGTTAGTATCCGTTGGCTAATAGAATTTTCAAAACACTCGGTAGTTATTTGCCAATAAAGATTAATAAGTATTGTTCGAACCGGTTCATACCAGTTCCGTGCGTGCTCAGACGCCGCTTGTGCTAGGCACTTGAGTTTTGACCTACGATAAATATGAAATAATGTTTATACCAGCATATCGCCGACATTATCAAATGTTACATTTATCGAGTGACAGGCTTGTGTTCGTTGTGGAATATTTGGCAACAGCTGGTTAATATACTTTTGTGTTTAAATGATTTGGGATATATACCTACCTATTTTACTTACAACAAATGTCAATAAATTAAGGTTTTTATCATGAAACCTATTGTTTGTATCCTTAGCGTTTTCTTATATATGGTGTCGCGGAGACGGAGCAGTCTTCGCCTAACGTAATTTTCAAGACGGCCAGGCTAGGGCGACCAGTAAGCCACGGTTATTCCCATTGCCTGGGATGGAATATAATATAATATGGCATTCCCTCCGGCCGTGGATGCGAGAGATGGCGGTATCACGCAGCTCACGCATGCGTTTCAAACGGCCGAGAGGAAGACGGCAGTTTGTTTATGGCTCTGGACTGCCGGCACTAGCGAGGGTTTTGGGGAGGGCTCGACTATACTTCGCTCTGTTGAGAGGTGTTCCGACGGCTACGAGCGGAGCACGGGAGGGGCAGCGGATGCGCATGCGAAAGCGTTTCCATTGCCTCTCCATTTCTATCAACATAGTGCAGCCATCGCATTGGTGTATAGTTAATACCATCTCACGTAACTTAGGAGTCGGGTACCAATGAAGATATATCCTGCGTCAACAAACAAAGTCAACGTTGTGTAAGCGAGCATGGATGCCTGCGCCTTCTCAATGTTAAGGTATAATTGTTCAGCCCTCAACGCTAGAGACGTGAAAGAGGTGTCATGTTTCACCATAATATTTAGATAGAAGATAGACTTGAATAAATAAATTAATTTCTTTTCATTTTCAGTTCCTTACTCAGTAAGTAGTAAAAGCGCGATAGATTTAATAAATAATAGAAAATTCAAAAGTATTGAGTTATACAGTTATTAATTTAGGTCAGAGTTGATGGCGTGGGTGTCGAGAAGAGATAAAAGATTAAGGAAGTTGGGGGTAAGCAGCAGCAGGACAAAAAAGGCCAGAAATAAATTCGGGTGGAAAAATTTGCTTGACTGCCATAGAATGATCAACAGTGACAAATTTTGCCTCAAAATTGCAAGTATATATCAGATAGTAAGTAAAATATTTCGTAGAACATAAATGTTGGGCTTCTCGAAAAGAATTGTTTGAAAGTATCATTGTTTGTTTATGCCATTGTTCTCCGAACAATGAAAGATGAACTAGACAGCAGAGATCAATTTGCTTACGATAAGCAATCGGCAAGCACCGTATCTCGTGAACTTGTTGAAACCAGCTCAAATGATCTCAATTCCTTATCAGTGATGAATGTGTGGACGGTTCTCATAGTTCTGGTTATTGTGCTGGAGGTATCTTCGTATAACATAACACTTAAATTTCCGATGTGGTGCACCCTAAATTTGAATAAGTGTATCTTCAATCTAAATTTAAAATTTGATCTCTTTTCATAGACTTTGGTATGTAATGTTAACTTGTTTTCATTTTTTCTGTGTGATTATTGTGTGTTAAATTTTGTAGATATCTAAACTAAGTAGGTACCTGTAGTGTAGGCAAGCGACTTTTATGTATAAGAAAATATATTCACTGTCTTACCTAAATTCGAGTAGTATGTAATTTTTTTAATAACAAAAATTGAAAATTTAACATAGATTCTTTAACATTTTTTAGACTGCCATATCAGAAAAGATGAGCATAACGGAGTTCGATAAAGTTCCCTTATCAAAATCACTGGGCTTCTCGATACGGGAGAATTTTGGAAAAACATTGCAAGAGAAAAGAGTTGGACACGAATATTTGGAATTATACAATGAAATGGTAAAATCTAACCAAGACTCTACTGGGCTGGAAGACGATGAAAGTGATATAGGATCAGACCTCACTAGACTTAAACGTAACTTATTTTGATCTCTATTTGGTCTAATTAAGTATATAGTAAATTAACCGTAAAGTTTCCTAGCATCTGACGCAAAACCATATCCAATTTACCGCGTAATCATCTTTAAATCTATAACTACTGATGCGGTTTCTATTTTCGTTGGTTAAAGAAGAAGTACTTGGAGCTTATTTAGATCTGTTCTAGAGCCTCTACTATTTAACATATTTATTGATTTCATTTACAATTACACTCATTCCTAATCACATTATTCACACAGTCAGTATACCTACTTCTTTGCTAATAATGTATGGCTAAGGCATTTTAAGCACCTGACCAACATAATTATTATGAATACAAAAATAAGACCTTTTTTACTAAATATGGTAGTTTTTATTATCTATACATAATAAAAATGGAAGAAAAGACATGACGAGTTTAAGATTAGATATTCAACTAGTACGTAATGGCATTTCATCATTATAACTGTGCAGACCTTTCTAATCGCAATTTGATGTAACCAATGGTCAAGCAACGTGCAACGGAGATAACAAGCATTCGAAGTTTTACGTGTGTATCACTTCACTTCTGTCAGTATGTGGACTGCTGACGTCATATTTGTCGATGATTTGATCTAGACCCTGATATTAATATTATGAACGGGCATATAATATTTGTTAATTTCTATCTGGGAGATGGGATAGGAGGGATGAGGAGGGGGGCTCTTCTGAAAGTATATTAATAATATCTGAAAAGTTCAACTCAGAAAGTGACTCTATAATATTTTTATTCATAGGATAAAAATGCGAACAGTGGAATGCGGAAGAATGGTTGTGGTTCCTAAAATATTTATATTTAATTACCTAAAATGTTAATTTATGATTTTGCTTATATTCTTTCACAGGCATTGTCGAAAGTTACCTAATAATTATTTTTACTAATACTTAGTCTCAATAATGCGAAAAAAATTGAATGTTAAGGAAAAATAGCTATGATCTCAAAAATACATAAAGGTTGAACTCAGAAAAAAGGTTTTTAGTTAGTAGTGAACATAATTAAATTAAGCAAAAACATTTACCTATATTATTGCTAATATATTTTCACAGGCATAGCCGATCGTCGTAGGCATGCCCGTATGCAGTCGTCTGTTGGTCGCCGGCGCGCTCGGTCACAAGCGCTGCGCAGACAAAAACTTAATAGCCAAAGTCTAAGAAGCCATCGAGAACATTCTAGACATACGAGCTTAGAAAATAAACTTTGAATATAATGGATGTAAAAATATATTATTAAGATATATTATCATATTGAGTTGTAATAATATGTATGTAGTTTTTTCATTCAAACAGTGTCAAGAATATTTGTTTAACAATAAGCAGTTTAAGGAAATAACTTATTTGACAATTTTTTGACTATTTATTATTCTTTTTAATTTGTATTTGTATTGATTAAATTACTTTTATTATGAAATTGTAAGAAACTAATCTTTAACGTTTAAACTAAGTAGTTTTATTCAAAAATAAAGATTTCATAAATAAAAATGTGCAGTAACTACCTAATATAAAATCTGTGACCAACTTTTATACCGGTCATTACTATACGACACTGACTTTTCTACGGGTGACACCTAAATGTTGACATCCGCTTAGGAAAATTACAATAATGTTTGTAAGTGTATGTTTAAAGCAAGGGTGTAATTTTGTCTGGATCCTTAAAACACACACAGCACAGGAAAGGGGTGATAAAATCCGTTTCCACTGATCTGCTTTGTATATACTATGTAGCACTGTAATAGTCGATCTCCCTAAAACTTTAAACCTTAAACTTGTAACCAGTGGCGTAGCTAGCATGGGTGACACTTGGTGATTTTTGCACCCCTTCCCTCTGCGGAGGACCTTTATTTAACAATGCGGATCGAAGTTGAACTCTTTATCGGTACTTTTCGTTCAATTTTTTATACGCACTTTAAGAACGACCTTCTGATTTTAGGGTCCGTCTTTTATTTTCACGCTGGGGAATGCATTGACGCATACCGCCCAAAAAGTGATTTGGACTGTTATGTGGAACTCCTAGAACGGTACCCTCGGTACCCTCATCGTCGTATTTGGTCGCCACGCGATCGCTTACGCATGCTATCGTGACGTCCAGACGACTGGCCCACCTTCGCAAGCATTCTTCACCTAGAGAGCGCTCACGGGTACTGAGATCACTCTCCCGCCTCAGTAGCAGTGGAGGTCTCATTCAGACTCCACTATGGCGGAGGGAGAAGATGCGCATAACGCCGTCTTCTTTCCCCTGGTCTTCTTCTGGGTCAGCGGTGGCGTTTGACTTTCGCTCCCACTCCGTGGCCTCCTTCAGTGATATGACGGACTCACTAAACGTGACCATAGCCGACCAGCAACTCTCGCTGTTGAGCATGGCCCGAATCACACTCGGTAGCGAGAGTTCTCCACCTACCACTGCCACCAGAGCGTGGGGTTGGGGCCCCCAAGCAGCACATTCCTCCAGGGCGTGGTGCACCGTGTCGGCAGGTGCACACTCGTGGCAGACAGGGGATACCTCCCTCCTCTCCGTCTGATGCAGATACTTACCGAAGCAACCATGTCCGGGAAGCATCTGCACCAACCTGAAGGTAAGTACCCCATGCCGCCTTTTGACCCAGCGATCAAGTTGGGGCCGAATTACTTCAACAGACGCCAGGCCAGCCGTTGAGGACCCCGAGTCCTCCTTCCATCTATCGATCAGGGCTCTCTGCCCTGATTCTCTTAATTTTTTCCGCACTCGGATGTACTCCGTACACCTCCGCAAGCAACTCCGCCTGGAGTCCGTCTAGTCAACAATGTTGCGGATAAAATTGTTTTGGTTTTCAGGTTAATTTTAAAAGTAAGATATTTTGAAAGCTGTTGGTAATATCTAGACATGCGGTAGCGTATCAAACCAGTTTCGAGCTAATACAACTGGCGAGCAGCACTATGTGTGCTATTATGCTAATAGTAAGTATTTGTAATATAACACGAACCATTTCGAGCTACTTTTGACCCCCTTGTAGCTCAAAAACTATTTCCCATTAAGACTTACAAAATATTTCTAAGTGGAATATCTCAAACTGTTATATTTAGAAATATCAACGACTTAAAAATTGCCATTTTATTATAGACTGATCTATAAATCTAAATTCTAACTTACTTCTAGGGATCCCAGGATTTTGATATTTGGTATATCGGTAGGAATCCCAGGAATTTGATATTTGGTATTTGGTTCGTGTTGCCTAAAAGTAGATCTCAAGGTAGACAAGGAAAAATTCTGAAAATTGAAAGTACTTGAGATTCAGTGTCAAAAAATTAATAACGACGTAAACTGAGAAAAAAAGGTCAGATGAAATTAACACAAAATGATTAAACTCTAGTTTCTAATTCAAACTGATAAAAATCTAACTGCTGTTAAGATAAAATAAGAGAATTACATTTGGATCATCTTGGACACCGGGGTGTACGAGATGATCCTTTTGTAGAGGTCTAGAAAGAAGACCCATAATAATAAACGACCAAAAATAAAAAAGAATTTGAATATGGCAATATGTAGTCAGACTTTACACTTTTACATCTCCACTAATTTAAGTATTGGCTGAATAACAACGATTCTCCCTGAAGTTGATCATCTCGTACACCTTTCCCCTACAACTTCTTTACAAAAAGTAGGTAGGTAATGATATCTCTTTAAAAACATAAATGCTAAATGAGAGCCAAGTTCAATATTGAGTACTCGATCATTCTCAACTTCACCGACAAAAGTATCGAGCTGTAATCGGGTGCCAAGTTCTTTGTTTACTTAGGATGTCATTTTATTTCAAGGTTTGACTTGACTATTTTTTAACAATAAACTAAATATATAACCTAATAATATTAGTACTGTAAAAACAGATAGTACACTTACTCGCAAATATAAAGATTTTGTGTCATTTTAACTTGAGCGTAAAAAACGCACGGAACGCAATCGTAAAACGTTTATTTATAAGTACTGCACTAGAATAAGTACGTAACACAGCCTATACATACCCCACTGCTGGGCATAGGCCTCTTCTCCTAGTAAGGAGAAGGTTATGGAGCTTAATCCACCACGCTGCTCCACTGCAGATTGGTGGATATACATGTGTCAGAATTTCTTCCGGCAAATGTAGGTTTCCTCACGATGTTTTCCTTCACCACCGAGCTCGAGATGAATTTAAACAGAAAAGCACATGAAAATCCAGCGGTGCTAGCCAAGGTTTGAACCTGTGACCTTTGGTTAAGGTCCACGTGTTCGCAATACTAGGCCATATCGGCTCTTGGTTGGTTAAACACATAAAATAATCACCAATATTTAGGTCCATAAATATTCAATTGTATGCCGCGTTGCCGTAATGACGTGTAAAATGCGTGTCGATTTCATAGTTGTAATGAACATATTAATTAAAATAATACCGTATTATCGTGTTTTATCGCTACGACTCAATTTGAATTTATACGCGGACAGCGGTTTTCAATTACAGGTCTTTATTGTCGGCATTAACTTAATGTGCGCTAATTTTTCATTGGCATTTATAAATGTGCTAAACGGAATGTGGCCATCTTTTTAATGACCTCTGTAATGTGCTTGTCATGATCTGCATTGGGTTGGGTCAAACCACCATCATAATCCCCAACGGATTATGATGGTGGTTTTTAATAAAGCTACTGTGTTGTTTTATAATGATATTAAAAAAAGTTTAATTATTTATTGAAAGCTACCGTTATCAAGACATTTAAATGAACAAAGGTTTTGTACACGCAAAGGCCTTCTTAATTGTTAATATGTGGGATATTATCATAGATAAATATTTTTACATTTAGCTCTGATTCATTCCTAGTTCCTTCCTAGATTTATTAGAATCATTTCATAAAATCCAAAGCTTTAGAAGACGTCGCTCAATCCATGTAAAGTTTAAACAATATGCCACAAATTTATAGAGAATATTTATACACCGCAAATTTTGGACTTCCACTATTTTATGGCCACAATATCGCCCTTCTTTTCCTAATAAACCAAAGCATTATCAGTCTAATAAGCTACGGTAGACCAGCCAACAAGACAATAGCTGGCAGTAGGTCAATCTATCGCCTTGTTCCAGTATTGTCGCAAACTTGTTACTTCGCTACCGATACATAATTAGCAAACGCTTCACTGAGATCTGCAATAATATTGCGTCTTTGTTGAAATAAATCATCTACCTATATTGCAGTATTATGTATTCTGGGGTTAGTTTCAGCCCCTTGTCACAAAAAGTATTAAAAAGTGGCTTAAGAGATCAAGTCTACAAATAATTTAATTCTGTTTTTGTTTAAACTGCTATTTCTTTTAATAACTGCTCTTGTTACAACGCTTACAATATGTCGAAGTATTACAAAACAATAATTCTTAAAAAAAAACAGTTTACAAATATAATTTTGGAATGCCGCTATTTTGTGCCCACAATAATCCTTCTATTCCCAATAAACCAAAACATTATCAGTCTAATAAGCTACGGTAGACCAGCCAACAAGACAACAGTTGGCAGTAGGTCAATCTATCGCCTTGTTCCAGTATTGTCACAAACTTGTCACTTCGCTACCGATACAAAATTAGCAAACGCTTCACCGAGATATTCAATAATATTGTGTATTTATTGATAGTTATCATCTTCGTTGGAGTATTATGTATTCTAGGGTTGTGTTTGGAGTTTTGGAGGTCTCCACTCAAAAGTGGCTAACACTTCAGGCTTCCCCATATAATAAAAATAAATAATGTTATTTAATTATATTTTTGCTTCGGTGTAGAAATGAAACGTGCATAGATTGGTATCTGAGTGGTACATTGCTTTTTAATATCATAAAGAAATTACGGATTTTAGATAAATGTTTTTTACCTACTCTATAATCTTTAATATCTATACTATTTAAGGAAAGGCGACCTCCGTGGCGCAGCGGTCAACACGCCTGCCTGCGACGTGGAGGCCCCGGGTTC
>DVVJ01001466.1:0-11332 GCA_018234505.1 Junonia neildi neildi
CGTATTCGTAACTACCTTTCCACCTTCTGCACGTACGCTTTCGATGTTCAGTGCCTGATTTGTATCGGTGTTTATGAATGCGATGTATGTTAGTCGAGTGCACGGTGCATCGTATAGCTCTCCGGACTCGCAGGCATACTCAAAATCAAAACAGATCACGTTACATCGCAGCTACAGCTATATTCACTCGTTGGTTCCAAAGAGGTGTATCAGAGTGTTTTATTCCTTGTCTTCAGGTGACAAATGCGTCCTCATTGAGGCGAGAGACGACGCCAGATGAGCTACTTGCTACTATCGCACAGTCGTCATACTCGACCCCTTATTATTATGTCCGTAGCTCGGGGTCGGGTTCGCGTCGCGTGTAGCTTGCGATGTGCGACGAAGACACTTTATCTAAGGTCGATTACATTGTCAGCGTAAGCCTAACGCTTCATAAAACTAACACTCATTTCTTCTGTGGACTGTACGTTGTGTGTATCCGGAGAACGCTGGATTTTTAGACTGTTCGTGTGGAATGTGTGTTTTGTAGTTCACGCCGCTTCATTAATTGTTCTAAATGTCGTTTTATTCGTATAAAATTATTATATAAAAATAAAAATAGGTAATGTGAACGCTTAATGGAAATAAGTGGGAGGCCGTCATTGAAAGCGTTGCTACTTAAGATGGTATGTGTCTCCAGGACACAACCTGTCACAAGCGGACGCGACTAGTCTGGAGGGCGAAGCGCCGGCCACTACTGGCTGCTACAAACAATATGAACACACGCTCGGCAATAAGATACCGCAGACTGCTGATAATGTTCAGGTAAGAGTTTCACGATTATATAACTGCGTATATAGAATTTGTATTTTTGAATATATAAGTAAACACATAATATACAAATATTATTGTAAAGCTCAAAATGCTTAATACTACGCTTACTTTGACTATATTATATACACATTATCAAACCATGCTCCAAAAATGCAACATATAATATGTATTTTTTTAACTTTTCCGCCGTTAGGTACACAGAAGGCTTGTAAATAAAACACCAGTATGTAGTTTCAGAGCAGTCCTAAAAAGGACCGTCGCTTCTCAAGCGAAGGCTTGGGCACGCCGGAGAAACGCTTGCTCATTAATCCCGACCCGACACCAGTAAGGCTTATTTCATCAAAACCACTTGGCTAGTAGCGCTTTTTAATTTTAAGCTTATTAGAATTAGGTATTGCTTTGATTATTTATTACTTCTACATACATACTTATAAAAAAATTTAACGGCGCAGAACGTTTCGCTAGAATTAATCTTCGTGGGGTAAACATTTTCGTTCACTGTTATAATAATAATTATTCTATTAGTTGTTAACCGAGATTAATTTATAATTCGTTGATATTGATGGTGTTTGTATGTATCTATTACTAAAATTTTCTCTTTTTCTAGGAAAAGAAGATGGCTGAAAAACAGCTTGACTTGGATCAGCTGCCTTCTGAATTTGAATGTTGTTTTTGCACGTTCAAGGTACTAACATGAGATTATTTGATTGCGTGTTTGCATAATAACATAAGTTTTCTTTCTTTGATGGTTATGTGAGGGTGCTAACAATCTTATTTTAATCACATTTAATTTTTTCCATCAGCATTTCCAGTAAGTACAGGCTTTGATTTTTTTAATTTCCTGTATTTTTTGCGAACTGAAAGGTATTGTTAATGATGTTTCCACTATTTTAATTCTAATAAAAATTCTGAATAAAATAAAAAAGTATACCTATATTTTTATCTTTTTACTTCATATTTATCGTTTTTGTAATTTTTTATTTTAAAAACTTTGAAAATGAACCAAGTGTAATTTTAATTTCATGTATTTACATATAGTTCCTTACATTTAAATTGGTACATTTTGTGAGAAAAAATTAGTTTGAATTCCAAAACATCTATACGTGGGTTTTAATCATTTACGTTTATATAGGGTTACAAAGAATTCATAGACGCCGAGCAACTGATGCCGATGTCGACGTCGGACCTGCGGCAGCCGGTGTGCGTGGAGCTGGCGTGCCTGCAGCGGCATCCGGCGCCGCGCGCGCTGCCCGAGGCGACGCCTAACAGCCTCGACAGCCCCGGTACGTGGTTTCATAACACTGGCCTAAATCTTTTTAGCAATTATGCATCTTTTCCATACAACGCGAACGTCTCTGTCTACATTTCAATAAATATTGTTCAATTCCTTCACCTTGATTGCCCACTGTGACACCGTTTGTCTATGTTGCCGTGAATCGACACAGTTTGTTGATAGACGGTATCTGTATATTTTGCTCACTCGATTTATTTATCTAAGTAAGCATAATAAAAAAGTTTTATTGGTGTATTATTTGTAAAAATGTTTTAAGCATAGTCCTTTTTTATAATCGTGGAATGAGTGTTTTCACTGTGATATCACTTTTTAGCACCTAAGTTATTTCTGTTCCATTAGAATGACCCAAACCGTACTATTCAATCTGGGCGTGCGCGGCTCCATATGCCTCTCTGTCTTACGTTGCAGATACATTTGCATCATGCCTTACGCACCCTTTTCCTTCAGAGGGCGACATCACGTGCGAGAACGACTCGTCAAACTTGTATGTGAATCCGTTGGACGGTAGCGGCGGTGGCGGGACGGGTGAGGGCGGGGGCGGGGTGTCGGCGGAATTTAACGGTGTGCGCAAGAGCGCCTCGGGGGATGGAAGCGTTTTGTGTGCGAAAGGTTCGCAGGGCGAAGGCTCGCCGCGCGGTTCTCGGGGCAGCTTGTCGGGCGTCGGGGCGGGCGCGGCGTGTGCGGCCGCCGAGCTGGGCCGGCCGCTCGATGCCTCGCGCTCGAGCTTACCACAGCCGATAGACGATTCGCCCGTCGCCGCTGACGACGCAAAGCCCAAACACAGAAAAGCGCGCTTTCAACAGGTCAGTCTTGGTTCGGTGCGCCACTCGTCAGAAGTAAACTTCGCAAGCATTACATCGCATTACATTCGGACAATCAATTTTTTTTTCTTTCTACACCATTATGTCTGCATGATGTAGATACCAATATCCCCAACTATGAGTGTAAATTTTATGTCACTTTTGCACGAACCTCGTTTAATTGGTTGAAAATGTCTTCTATAAAATTTTAAAAAGAGATTTACCATAATATGTATCGAATCAAGTATACGAGTCTAGTCTAGATATACGAAATTAGCAAAAATGCTGCTCCTTCTGCGATATAGAGATCCACTGAGAATTCATACTAAAGGCTTAGTATCTTAATGAAACCGCAGGCAGCTGATAGCATTTTATAAATTGCGATGAAACATACATTGTGATAAGAAGGCTAAACTTGTTACACTATAAATTTGATGCAGGAATGGTCGGAGGAGGAGAAGAGGCCACCGAGAGGCATAGCGACAAGGATTATTAATCACCACATATTGTTTGGCAAGTTTTTGTTTTTTTTTTTTCGTTGTATTGAATTTTCTAAGTAGGTATATTGATTTTGTGCCCGAACATTATAGAGGTGTACATTGTGAAGAAGGATTAAGTCTTTCCCTTTAAGATATTTTTTATTTTCTTTTTTATTTTTTTAATTTATGCTGCGGGAACGGTAGTTTTTCTACGTTGCGAAGTAGCGAAACTTCCGGTTATAAAATTTTGATAACACTTAAACACATTATATCTCAATTTCTTCCTAATTATGGGCCGTTCTGAGCTTATATATTTCAGCTAAGTATTACAAACATTTTAAAAATAAAATATGGTGTAGGCGGGTGCAATTTCGACTTAGATTATGGAAAATTTCCAGAGCTAGGTATTAAGATATAGTAATAGTACAGGCAGAGCCTCGCTTCTCACTGATACCTACTATAGTAGTATAGTACTTAATTGATTCGGTTATTTTTTCTCGTAGATTTTTATTATTTTTAAAACATACCAAAAAGAACGTTTTAATTAGCAGTTTTACTAGAAAATGAAAATGTGTTGTGACTATAGCAAAGGTATATTATGTATACAAACAAATTTCCATAGACAGAAAATTGCTCTGCTACTATGTAGTAGAGTACTAGAAGCAAGTGTTAGTTGTTGCAAGCACGCTGTTATTATATTTATATATTTTTGTGTATAGGAAAGAATGGTAACAAGCGCGGTGGTGGCGGCTGGCCCCTCGAGAGCGACTCGCGTTCGCGCTCCATCCTCAAGAATAAGGAGTCCCGGGGCACCGACAGCGAACTCCTCTTACAAGAGACTACTTCACTCGGTGCCAACGTACGGATTCATTTTACCTTTTGGAATTTCAAAATACTTAAGGCTATTGGGAAGAGAACATAAATAAATAAACACTTCACACTTAACGGCCCCCCAGTAAGATCATTGGATCTTGTGTCGGCGGTCCGGATCACACACACAACACAAACACACCCAGACCACAACAGACATCCATATGGTCAATACGAATGTCTGTCCTGAGCGGGGTTCGAACCCGCGATCGTTAGCACTTCAATCCATTGCAGTGACCACTGCGCCAACACTGTCGTCATATAAATTTTCTTGATGCTCTTTGTTCCGGTACCAATAAGTATACTTTGAATACTTTCAGGGTGACTCGGGCAGCGAGTCTTCGCCCATTCGCCTCAAAGACTTCAAGGGTCAAAACCACAAAGGTTCGTCGGACAGGAGCAATCTAGTGTCGTAGTGGCCGCGCCGTCGCCTCCGAGCCGCTCCTACGACGCAGACGCCGCGCCCGTAGATTTAGTCGCGTACACGATACTTTCATACATTAATACTTAGAACGCAATAATAAAAAACACAAAAATAATTTTAACATATCATTGAGCGATTGTGACTGCTTGTTGATAGATAATTTTCATTTTATAGAGTTTATTATAAATATTGTAAAAAAGTAATAAGTATATTACGTAATGTAATAATCGTTCATTCCAATCGAAAAGTTGAAAGTACCTATTTGTTAAGTTTTTTTACGTGCAATTATTAATTGCTAATTCTAATTTAAGCGAATATAGTTTGTACAGCATAGTTGAAGAAAAAAAGAAGCAATTATTAAAATTAAAGATTTTCTGAAATTGTTACTGATCGTCTCATTTGAAATTCTACCCTTATGTTTTATTCGTATGACGGTATGAAGGACATCTACAAATGGTATTTTGAGTAAATAATAAATAAAAAATACAATAGTAGTCAACAACGATATTTATTTTTAAGCTAAATCATATTTTAAAATGATAAAGAATACAAATTTAACATTTAACGTTGACCAATCAATGTAAAAGTGCAAATTAATGTGTATCTACTACACATTATATAAAAATACATTAAATATAATAAATAGTTCACACAGTACAACAAAAAATTTAGAATCTTAAATTAAACAATCTTGGGACTTAGACTATCACAAGAAAAGTTAACTGGATTAAAAAAAAAGTAAGACGGTCCAAAAAATAATACCCATTGTCATAGCACTAAAAATAATTTGTTTAATATTTAATACTTTTAAGCACTAAAATATATTAAGATAATAAAATTACTTTGGTTCTTGATGAGTTAAAAATATAATAATAGATTCTTTTCACACTAGCGTTTGTCGAATGTAGGCTAATAGCGCGACCGTGACATGTGTCACGACGTTTACGAGAATATCTGAGGCAAATTAGGTGATAAATTTTAAAATGTTTTGAAAGAACTCAAAACTCGATATTTTTATAAGTTTAAAAAAATGTTTAATATTTTCATAACTAAAGCGACGCGTTAACTAAAAGCACCTTTACAACATACGATAGCGTACGACAAAATGATGAAGGACGCTGGTGTGACAAAAACCTTATATAATACAAGCACAGTGTTGTTATTAAATTAATTAATATTAATGCGTTTAATATTAATAACAATATCTTTAGGATAGAATTATTTCTATGTTAATTATAAATTACTTCTTTCAAGTGAACACACAGGCACCTTACTTCAAATGTCTTGGCATAAAATCATGGCACTATACTGCATACTTAATATCACTCGATGCCTTTAGTTTTTTCCTCCTATAATATAATTTAAATATGATATAATAGTGTTTTATGGGGAGTTTTTTTGAACTGGTAAATAATTTTCATTAGGCAAAATTTAAATTTTAAAGCTTTAAATACCCAAAAAATATCACAAAAAAGGGTTTCGTATTTAATCATGTGTAGGTATACGTATATTGGCATATGGTCATATAGTTGCTTACTGCGATTCATGTAAAATAATATTAGCGATGGCGTGGCGTGGAAGTCTGTTATGTTTATTACACATTTTAGTAAGAATTGTAACATGGAAAACGAATACAATACAGATATTACTTTATATAATGGAATGGTAAAATATATAAAGGTAGTTCTTTATTTACTGAGTTCGTATTTTGTTTTAAAAGTGATTCGTCAAGATGGATCAGTATTATAAAAAAGTATTAGATATAGAAAAATGTTGGTATACACCACGTCAAAGATTTACAAATTGAGAAATATTCAACTATTTATGAACACAAACTACATATTTATATGATTTAGGATTAAATTCTGATAATACATAATTCAAAACAAAAAAAAAATTAATGTTTTTTTTTTAAATTTTGAAGTTTAGCTTATGTCTTTACCATATATATTTTCTACTTATTCATCTTGATGAATCAGTAACTAGAAAAACAGAATGAAATATTATAAAAAAATTGAAACCAAATACATGTTAGATGATAATTATATACATGTATGTGTATAGTTGAATGAAATATTCAGGAACAAACAGGAACATAAGATTTAAAGGAGAAACGGGATACGGGATACGGGGTTATTTAATGAAATAATGAGACACAGACTGTGTGTCACAATTAAGTAACTAATGTAAAAATAAATTATCAAAATAATTTTCGCACTAGATAATAATAGAGTTGCATATGTGTCAAGCAATTATAAATTCGTTTAAAGCCGTAATGATTTGAAAATACAATGTTAGTAGTAAATAAGTGATATGTAAGTAAATACGACGAGGTTGAAATTGTTTACTGAAAAATAAAATTGAAAACTGCACGTAACTCAAGTTTTTTATCTGATTTATATATTCATTTCTATATTATAGTAAGAAAATGATTCTACATCTCTAAAATTATATTTTTGATAAAATTATTACAATTTTTTACAAAAAATGTACAGATATTTTGTAATCTCACAAATATTGGGTTTGTGAGATTAACTAAATTAAATCTAAATTACCTAATATAAAAGTCAAAATAGGTAAATATCCGAAATGATTTTTAAGTATATATATATAGATAATATTTAATAGACCAATATTGACTATCTTTTTCATTTTTGCATGCGTACAAATAGGTATACGTACCTACTACATATGAAATGAAATATTAGTTTTTGATTGATTAATTATATTGATAAATATAATTAGAAAACTAAAAATGAAAACCGATTAACACAAGTGAATATTTTATAAACCTATATAAGAAACCTAAAATTGGTAACCAAAAAAATAATGATTTCTCAAGGATTTTTAAAGTCATGTTTGAATTTGATTTTTCACATTTCAATATTAAACCATATTTGGCGTCACATCAACCTTATGATAACATTTATTCTAAATGCACACTTGAAAAGTAAAGCGTATATATTTCATAGACGTAGGAACCTAGGCTGGGAAAATCTCTTCTTACACGAGTATGAACAAATATTAAACTTTTAACGTTAAAATAAAAAAAAAAATTCTTACTTATAATTTTTTGTGACTAAAGCCACAGGTAAATAATGGTTGAAATTTAAAACAAAAATTATCATCAATGGAAGACTTCTGAAAACGCCAAGATTTTATCATCTTATGGGTAATTTCAATTCTTTATCAATATTTTTTTTTCACAAAAGTTAAATTTAAATAGTCTAGATTCCTTTGTCTATGTACGTACATGATATCGTAATTAGCGTTAAATTTATCTTAAATATTATAACTACATATATAATGTCACTATTTTACATGTACATGTATAATTGTCATATTAAATTCGAATCTGTTTAATGGACTTTGATTCAGTGAACCGCATACGAGTAAGATATCTTTGTTAATGAGGATGCTTTAATTGATTCAATTCCCTATTATTTATATGAAATCCTAATATTTCGTATTTATCTTAAAATATTTCAATTCGTATTAATATAGCCGTATTAACCATGGTTTTTATAATTTAGGTAAGTGTAATATTAAAAAATTGATTAATTATTTTAATTTAAGAAAATGTATGTGTATCTACGAAAATACGTGTATATTGCGATGATTTTGAAACATTTTAATACAACAATGTTTGTGATTGGAGTTCATTATAAAAATGTCATAAAAGTGACACGTCATGAAATGAAATGCCTATGATTAATGTTACATTTGTATAATAATAATTAACGATATTTTTATGCCTTACACCAACAGACTTATTAATTTTATAAAAAAAAAAAATGATAAATTCAAATTCCTGATTTGTGTAAAATGAAGTCGACCACACACCTTTAGTTTTGGTTGAAGAGTTTATGTCGAGTTATAAAAGTAGCGTGTGCAGGTAAACTTGCACTCAGTCTTGTTACTGAAGGTGTGCAGCGAACAATGTCCTGACTTCTATTATCACCAACCGTACCACAAATAGTCAATATGCAACCAGCCAGTTCCTAATGTATGACTTGTTAGATGACTTAAAAATTAGAAGTGGCTTAACAAGGAGAACCATCATATATTGAGATCTAACTGAAAAAGTGTCCGCTTGTCAATAATACACAATAGTTAAAAATAGCTATTGAGAAAAAACTAATTGTCATTGTAAGAAAAGTGAGTTGAAATATTTAACGAAAAGAGTTTTAAGTTTAAATTGTACTAAACTTCATAACTATAGTCTGAAATATTTTTTGAAAAATTAGATAAATTAGTGAAGGTACACAAGTACGTCCAATTTAAAGGCTTTGCATGGGCACTTTGCTGTGATGGTTCTCCTTACCTCCGCACTACATAAATAAAATAAACTTTATGTGTACACTACCTATGCCATGCGATGGTGAGAGCCGTCCGTAGCTTGCCCCATAGCCATGGGTAAAGTCCCCCTCCACGCCACGCCGCTCGGGCCACGTACTTCACATAGTCATATAAGCCCCATGGTGCGTGGCCTCCGTTAACATAGTATACATATGTAAATCCATCTTTGCAACGACCCTTTATCGAATAGTAATACGGTAGGAAAGAATGCAGTCTGAATCTGAAATAATAATAAGTTAAATTATAATAGCTTTAGAATGTGTAAATGGGACGGTCATTTGGTATAATCAAACTTTATCTATTGCTAAAAACAATGACACTTTGGAACTACTAATGTAATGTTTATTTGATTGTAAAAATATAAAACTAATATAAATAACTACAGAAACATTAACAAAAATAATTTTTCTATACTAATATTACGAAGAGGAAAGATTTGTTTGTTTATTTGTTTGTCTGTCTGTATTGAATAGGCTCTGAAACAACTTGAAAAACCAATTCGAAAAATTATTTCATGGTTGGGAAGCTACACTATCCTGGTGAAAACAGCCTACATTCAACTGTCGAAAAAATTAGGAAAATTCGTGTGGAGCCAGGGTGGTTTACTAGTATGTATAGTGTAGTAGTATAAAATTGAATAATTACCTTCTTTTCTCGTAAAACAAAATAGCTTCATTGTTGGTGGTTAGAACGTGGAGGAATATAGCTTTAACACAATGTTCATGAGGTGGCTGTGGTACTGGTCCAGCTAAGTGGTTGATCAACACGTCCAATAGCATTGTGGCTACTCCCGACCGACGGTACGAACGCACCACTCCTAGAAATTGATAACAAATGCACATAAGTACCTTATCTTTACTTATATATATGATTAATAAATAATATGGATTTTGATAGTATTATTGTTATATTGTTCTAGACATTTTCATAATTTATAAAAGAAACAATAATTTCTAACTTGTTGAAGTGTAGGGGATGTTACAAAAAAGTAAAAAAAAAAACTATTATAAAAATATATTGAGAAATTCTTACCTAATGATAGAATATATGCAACCAGTGTATCTTTTGACGCGAACCATCTGGATAGTATTCCTCTATCTTCGGCATTAAGTTTGAGATATGGTTTAATCTCAGCCACAATGAGGCCAATAATCTGTGTTTTATATACCGCAGCTAGAGCAAAGAACCTCTCGGACGATGTGATGTCCTCGTACCATGATTGTGGGTACTCTATCGGAAACCAGTCTCTACATAAGGATCTTACCTGGAAAATAAATAGTATAAATAGACATTTATACACACTCATGTGATGTAACTATGTCAATATTGATTGATTAAGATGACTAATATAATTAAATTAACAATTACTTAGTAAGGTAAATGGTTGACACAAATAATCAAAGATAGATAGAACAAACTTAAATAATTATTTTGTTTATATAATTTGTTTTATATGTCGGGATTTTGTTAAATTAAAAAAAAAATAAGAATATTTAAAATAATATAATACCTCCTCCAAATCGTCAGGGCACAAAAAACGCAACTGTACATCTTTCAATGAACATTTTGCTTCTTTTGACTTCTCAATTATTACTTGGAAGCCTTCAGAGAGATACCTACAATTGTTTTAGACGTTATATTTTTTATTTTTCCCATGCTATTAACTTATTGTTTACAAAAAATATGGAATATTTTTATTATTTCCAACCTTCATTAATATTCAATTGACAAGTTTAATAAACACAGATATAGCAAATATTCTTTCAATTAAGGACTGTGGAAGGAAATTAATAGAACACCAATAATTAAATTGAATCAATTGGGAGTTCAATCACTTGCTAAACACAAATAGCTACTTACCAGCTAAATCCAGCCATTCGGCAATCTGTCCATTAATAGTGACATTTAAACACTCATCGATGTTCTTGTTATCATTTCAAAATCTATCGTATCGTTTTCTGTAAACTTACAAAATTAATCACTACAAAATTCTCTGATATCAAATTCACAATAATCGTAACTTTGACAGTCAAATAACACTTTAATGATAATAAAAATGACATTTACTGAAAAATATTGCCATATAAAACTGTATATAAAAATATAGATATCTAATATTTAGGCTTGCAACGAATAGTAGAGGAAAATCAGCATATTTGGGATACTTAAGGTAATGTGGAATACCTCGATATCTAGAAAAGTATCTATAAACGCTGACCTCGTTTTTTTGCCGTCAGCATAAAGTAATATGATACACGAATCCATCAAATATTAAAAACAGGACCTTAACTTG
>DVVJ01001467.1:0-11329 GCA_018234505.1 Junonia neildi neildi
AAAGGGGATTCACTCAGCATATGCTGTCGTTTTAGGAATCCCACACACAGAGGAAAAAAATAACAATGAAAAAAAAAATTGTTAAATAAATAAAAAATAAATATATATATATATTTTTCCATTTACTTAAAATAATAAAATCTATATGTGAGGAGCATAAATTCCCATTACAAAAAACACCACCAGCAAAACCCGAAGATTCTAAGTGAAATGTAGAGTCTGCCAATATATTTGCAATAAGGCTTGATTTAACGTTTCTATCATTCGCAAATTTATAAATGTCAACAATTTTAAACAAGAAAGTTACTAATATAAATTTAATAGACCTAAAACATATTCAGTGGATAGTTTTAGAAGGTACATGTGATATAAAGTTCAATTTTATTGATTTTTAAGTTGTAAAACGTTGTAAAATGTAATATAAGTAGGAAACTGATAACCCTCAAGAGATAGTAGCTGTTATAGATAGTGATTGAAAAAGGATTAGATAAATCTTGTTTATTCAATATATTACGACTCAAACGTTAAAGACTTTTCATCACTTTTTGTATTTAAACACTTGTGTAATATAATGTGCACTTCATATACAAATGAATAGTAATAACAGTAACATTTAAAATGCGATCGTAAGTTCGCGTGCTCTGGTCCTTCGGAGTCGATAATGCGTCAAAAAAAATTCACGCGACTAAAGGTCCTATGACTAAAAAGTTACAGAATATTTTTGTTTGCTATGGAAGATTTGTCTATAGCTGTTGACGGTGTAGAAGATCGCGTGACAGTAGTGAAGATCGCGATGGTACCAGGTCGAAGAGCGGAGACGTCGCGCTTCAATCAACCGAAAAAAAAACTTTTGTTTTCAATACCTCGGGTTCACAGTTACGATTGAAGATGTTAGATAAAATTTGATTCGTTCAAGAAATTTTATATCCTTTTATAGTTTAGTTCAGTTGATTATAAATAAATACGTATGTGACACATAAGTACAACTGACGTTAACGGAAAATCTTTAATGATTCAAATAAGGACAAATATGTATTTAAGCTGATTAATTGGTTTTAATAATGACGAACATTATTTGATTATTTAAGAGAGGTCAAACTTACTTGGTCAGACAAATTGTCACACCACTGATGGGCCGCGGTTTTCTTTCCACCGTTTAACCCATTGCTTAAATGAGGGGTTAACGGCCCACCAGTAAACAAATCTTCAGTTATACTATTGTCAGAGGTAATTCTTCCTCGCACCGGTGGGTCCTGGGGACCGACGAAATCAAATTGTCCATCCCACATATCGTACTCCAATTCTAAACTATCCTCCACTTCAATTGATTCACCCATGTTGCCTCTCGACCGGAAGAGTCCAGATTTAAACATTTAAAGATTGGTACATAAGATTATTATTATTACGTAGTCTTTGGTCTATTCAAATATTGCACCAGAAAATTCTAGCCCTAATCAACATCTAATTTGACTTACAAAACGGATTAGATTAGTAGAGATAAGTCTTTGAATGGCACACTGAATTGTACAAAAGTCGTTGTAGCTCGTAACTCGGAACTATGTAATCGACTCCTGTTTAACATAACATTCGTGATTTCTAACACTCAAGTACTTGGTCACATAGTCGATAGCACACAATAACACTTTACACCTTTCGAATGATTTAGTTATAAAATCACTATTCAATTAATAATTAATTATTGTCGTATAGCAGGATCAAAATATCCGGCAAAAAGAGACTTTGGCGAAGTTGATTCAAAACTTCCAACGGTTGCTCTGACATCGTTTTATGAAACAATACACGTCGCGTTCATTCACTGCACTGGATCCTTCATTAAATGGAACTTAATTGGAAATTGGCTTAATTGAAGTTGCACTTGATTGTTCGGATGAAGCGAAACAGTTTTAAAATTAGCATGTACGTTGTGTTAAGTCACCGTCGCGTTCGACACTGAGCTCGCCCGGCTCGCCCCACCCAACGGCACGGCGTGATTATCAGCTTGCCAACGCCGCAGAGCCATACAAATAAACTTTATTCGCTCCCTGCACATATGCACGATCGTCTGATGGATAGTTCCAAGGCAATAACCCCTTGCATTCGCTCCCCTAGTCTGGTTGCATCTCGTAATTTTATGGGCGAGGGGCCACCATGATGGCTTGGTCATTCAGAGAAGCGACTTCGTATAATGGATATACGTTATAGTAATGTTGTGTGCATTATTCGTTGATAACGAAATACCGGAAGACGAATGCATGAGAAATAAATCAGAAATGAAAGTAAATATGTTTTTTTTTTCTTCAACGATTCAGAAGCATTAATTTGAGATTGAAATTGAAGTTCGTAAGAGTGCATGCAAAAGTGAAAATAGCATATCATTAATAATTACTGATCGATCTCAAGACTGAGCAAACAGATGATAATTGAGATAAGGCGATAAAAAATATTTAATCCAACATCGAAATTGAAGCTATTGTTAGTGAGAGCGTGTGAAATGGAAGTTTGAATTGAACGCTCTGTTATTACGGAGCTATTTTACGGATGTCAGAGATAGCCGGTGGTAATTAAATAAGAGGAAAATTGCTATATTAGCTGCTAAAGAAAATTTGCATTCGTGTATGCTGGAGATGTGTACGTATGGTGTCACAATAAGCATCGAAGTCATTATGATTTTGTTCCACCAATTTATGATGATTGTGTCCATATGGCGTCTATGAATAAATTACTCCATCCACATTATCTTCTCATTTACTTCAAGAGTTTCCGAAAATAGCAGGTGCTTTATCTTTCCTCATGCGACTTTAAATGGACCATATTTTTCTAAATTAAACAGTATTTCGAATTTGAGTATGGTAAAATGTCATAAGTCACAATATTTAAATATATTAGGTATTATTCCAAGAGATATGAGTATAAGCGTTTAGTAGTGATGAATTCTAATGACATAACAAATAGAATAAACAAACATTGAACGTAAAATGATTTAAACGTGATGTGACGTAGAAATGTTTCTACTTCAAGTCTACAAAAATTTTGTAAGATGAGTAATTTTGTCACAATTGTAAACCTATTCTAGGTTAATATAGAACAAATAAGTGAATGAGAAGTTCTCGATTTTATCAGTGACACGGTACACAGTACAGAATTACAGAACAATGAGCTATTATGAAGAACTTTTTGTTAATCTCTAATAACAACTTGTCCGTGTTATGTCAGTTGGAAAATGGCAAAGTACTACACAATTGTAGAGTTATGTTCAAGATACTGTTATGAACATGCACGATATAATTAATGTAAATAATATTTTACAAGATAGCTACCTAATCTATTTAAACCGAGATTAAACACCTTTGATATTTTATAACATACATTAGATAATATTGTTTTTAAATCAGTGTATCTTTAATATTTTTATCAATGTTCCTAACGATAGTGCGCATAAGTCATGATAAATGTCTGATTCTTTCAGCGGGTGATCGATCCTTGTTAAACTGCAGGATTACTAAGCTTGGATTACTGTTAAACATGCGATGTTTCGTTTGTACTTCCCCCTTACTCATGCTTTCTATTATTAGTAAGAGTACAACAAAGAAATTTTATTAGCCATAATTTTGTAAGGGAATATCTCCTTGAAGAACATTTTTTTAAAATACTTAATATGATACAGAGATTGTTAACTAAATTTTTGGGAATAAAACTATTTATAAGCGTCTTAAGTGAAAATATTCGATAACTTATATTGGCTTGCGGTTATACAAAGCTTTGTACTGTGATGTTTGGCATATATTCGCGAAGCTCTGGGGCAGAGCTTGTTGAAAATTCGAGAGAAGATAATTGGTGACTTATTATGAATCAATTATAATTCACTTAAATTTTAAATAATAATAGAATTACATTTTCAGACAAATACTGATAGCACTTTGGTACATTGTACTTGACTCTAGAAACAAACAGTCATTAAAAGACAATTTGCGAAGGTCATATTCATAACGACAATATGTTTTTATTAAAGTCAAATAAGTCATAGATTGAGTGGAGACAGAAAAATAACTCATCAAAAATTTAAGTAAAATATTATTTTATTTCTCAGTTTAAATATTACTGAGATTAAGTTAAAGTTAATTATCGTAGTCAGACTTTAGTTATTACTAATGAATTAAAATAATTACTTAAATATTTTTGATTCGGAACTCTACATTTAAAAAATGTTTAAATATCTTAAAACAATTGCATTAAAAGCAATAAAAATGATATTTTTAGTAAAATAAAATTATTAGATTTTTTTTTATAAATTCAACAAATAATATAGCATTTATTTACTTCGAAACAATTACGTATCAAGTTTGATATATCACGGAGATCTTGAGGCTGGGTTCACGACCCAAAGCAACGTTTATCCCACTCAGAGTCTAATTATAGCAATTAGTCTAGTATTCGAGATCTAGACCACGTGTCGCTTGAAACATATGCCGTTAAGCCTAAAATGGACCAATTGTTCTTAGGAAATCAACCTAATTCTTATATAGCCCCCTGCGTGGATTTATTTTTGTATACCTACATCATTTTCTTTTTTTTTTAAATAATATTTAATTTTCATTAATTTGATAGAAAAAAATTTAATGTAGAGTCTGTGTTAATAGGTTTATACGATGACTAAATGGATTTTAGGATTGTTACTATAATATGTTGAGCTACTTAAATACATTTAAAAATGTGTTGACATCTGCTTGACATTGATAAAATGTATAATGTAATGTGCTTAGTACATTGGGTTTTCGCGATTATTTACATACTTTTAAACTTTATATAATCGATTACTTTTTTGCATTAGTTATTTTCATTAATCCTTTCTTTCTGTCGCAATGCAAATTCTGCTTAATGTTTAAGAAAGACACAATTTGTTGGATTCGGGATTTTAAATCACTATTAAGTGGATCCCAGGTGTTTGATACGTTCCATTTACTTGTCTGTCAATAGCCACAAGTATTGCGCTCGACATGAGCCGGTTTTCCCAAGCCAAGATTTGTGGTCTATCAGAAACGAAATGGTGGGGTTTGTCATAGTACGTTCATAAACCGCAAACTTCGAGATACGTCTGTTTTAAACGTGTTATTGTTTTACATGTTAGGAACAATAAGGCTCCGTGATTAGTGCCGCTAAAAATGTTTTAATGTGGAGACATAGAGTCGTTTAAAGTATGGGAATTTAGACCAATTTCTCAAATGACTATACTAATTATATCTTGATCTTAATAGCGGCAAGAATTTATACAGCTTTCTTTGAATCGGTGTTCACGAGGCGAAATACATTTGACTGCACATTGCAATTGATTGCACATGTAGAAATACCATATAAAATTTAAATTAAATACTATAGGTAATCTCAAAGGTACAAAAACTACGTTTAGAAATGTTCCCTTTAGAAAGATAAGAAGCTACAAGAAGAAACATTAAATCATTAAAGATATCATCGCATACGTAATGCTGTAAAGAAACAGATCGAATCTGCAAACAATACCGAAGATTTCGCACGCGTTCCTTCACATCACTTTCCGTCTCGCGGGTTTTTAGCACGTTAGATAACGTTAGATCTACACTTGTGGGGTTTGGACGGATCGATGTAGTAAATACGCTTACAGAATTAGAGATAGGGTTTTATATGTTTAATATAAAGTCTTTCTGGAAGTTGAACAGGGTCGATACAATGTTGAAAGTAAAGCAGTTTAGTTACGCAAAAGTCATTTTTTTTCATCTAGATATGCTCATGTTTACCTCATTAGACAAAAGGCTAGTTCTAAAAATGTATTCTGTGTTCATGTCGCTACGGTATAACGAACTCTCACTAGATCAGTATGTAAATAGAATACTTATATACCATTAGCCATTTATTTTATTTTTAATACTACAATTTCGTAATGTAAAAAGTCAGACGGCAATCGCTCTGCATAAAAATCAGTAACTTGTCAAAACCTAGGCTAGAATAAAGCAGACCCTGGTTATATCCGGGAAAATGATAAGAAGAAGAAATACAATTTTGTAATATCTTAATTTTAAAAACCACCTATACTCCTAATACCTATATCATATAGGTATTCACACGGTATTCTAGAACGATCCGTAAGTGTATTGACTCAATCCAGTGTGGCGTTGTCTTTATAACGCTATTTTTTGTACTTTGATAAGGTATTATCATAATAGATCGACTGACATGCTTCACTAGTTGTCGGCGGTGGTTATGTAACTACCATTGATTTAACTTGAAATTATAATGAAACCGAACCTCTTTATTGCTTTGCAACAAATATCACATCAATACTGCGTAACTTCCCTAGTGCTCAGTGTAGTTATACTTACAATTACTCAATTATTATTCCTAATAACTATACAATACATTACAATAAAATAAACGGATAATACACTTTCTGATTGGAATTAGCCTTACAAATATTTCGATAATTGCCAATGTATCTTAATTAATATGAATTATTGCCAATGTATCTTAATTAATCACTACACTAATGGAAGTAATGCTTACGAAAACTTATTTTCCTGTGCGATATAATTGTTAAATTGTTATTTATAACTAATACAAGTATTTCGGGTATCTCCATAAATCCTTGACATAGTTCGGGCTCCCACGCCCACGCCCACAAAACGAGCATATCCCATTGTTTTGAGCCTACCTAATATTTATTAAAGCTTCCATTTCATTTGCATGTAGATTTAATCAGTCCAACTTGACTATTTCGTAATTAAGGAGCAGGTATATCAACTGAGACATTGTTTTGAACAAAATCTTAGATTCAATCAAATAAATCTACCTACTGTGATTTAAAATTATTATGAAAAGAAAATGAAAAAATCCGCAAAACAATGTAGAGCATGACAACTGTAGGCCATAAAAAACATTATTTTAAAGTAATGAAAATATTATTTTAATTTATAAAATATTACAATAAATAATAATTATATTGTTGTTCTGATTCAGTCGCAATGAATTTTTAATAGTTTGGATTAGTTCAAGGCATAACTGGTGGAAAGTTTTAACTTATTGTTCTTACATAATTTCCTTCCTTTTCGTTCTTTCGTCCCTACACACTCGGCCATTAAAACCGGCGTAACTAACCTTAATGACAAATTAATTCAAGCATACAGTTCGCTGTTTGTTCTAATGCATTATTTATGTACGTGCCTATCTAGGTAATGTTGCGTGCAGTTTCTCCCAGACCCATTGTCCGTTGCATTATGATGTAGTCGCAAATATTCATGCGTCCTTGTAGCCTCTATTCCTAAGAAATAAGTTCCATTAGGTTCTTTACTATGCGCGTTTGTAAAGTTGTTGAAATGCAGTCCGAAGGCATCGCCCACGCGTAATGACCCTTTGCGTATTTTGTGGAATTGTTGTAGAGCATTGAATTTTAGGTTATCGTAAATTGAAAGTGAAATTCTGAATACACAAACGTTTGTTTGTGCAAGCTTTCGTATTAATAGCTGTTTGGTTATGGATTAATATTTATTTATTATAGTCTTGAAAATAATTACTTTAATATTTTATATTACTTATTTATAGATTCTATAGTGATAATGAGAACATAGAATTCGTTCTGTAAACGTTTAACCATAATTTTATTTTCATAAAGGCCTTTGTGTTTTTTGCACTGAACAAAAAACGTGTCAATAAATAAAAAATATTCATATTTAAACATTATAAAATTAATTACCTACTTAGTGTATGTCTAGTCCACCTAAATACTTGAGT
The DNA here is from genome assembly GCA_018234505.1 of Junonia neildi neildi. Lineage (NCBI taxonomy): Eukaryota > Metazoa > Arthropoda > Insecta > Lepidoptera > Nymphalidae > Junonia > Junonia neildi. Next base: position 7,756 of record DVVJ01001467.1, read on the forward strand.
TCATATAAAGCTTTTTAATAAAATATAGAACATTCAAAACTCGCGTCAAAGTTCATTTCCGATGTGACGCTAACGGCTAGGTAATAACGAATAGGTTTTATGGGGCCTTTATGGCGATAAATAGCATATAAATTCGTGAGTAGAATATTTTCTATATAACAAATCAAAACAATGCCTCATATGTAATCGGAGCACACTTATAAATCACGCTTGTGTGTATGATTGTTATTCCATATCGAATGTTTATCATATGGGCCGCACGCATCTGACCGGAAGGTGCGCGCGCGCAGGACCGTTTCCGTCCGCCATCGCTGTCGCGCTACAAACTGTCTAATGAACCGGCACGATCTATTGTTTAAAACCTTTCCTTGATATTCATATCGGGGTCATTGAACAGGCGTTACGTATAAAGTTACTTTATTCGGCAGGTAATTACTTTAATAGGTCATTGACGTCTACAGCACAAAAAGGATAATTTCGAGGCTATTAATAAAATGAAATGCTCGGTACCATGGATTTGTTGTATGATATGTGCGCAGTCTGTTTTGGTTTAAACAAAATATTTTGCTTTGTTATCATAACGATCTCTTAACACATGCTTTTAAAATAAAACTGTACCTATACATATGTAGGTAAATGTTGAGTCAATGTCACTATAATTTATTGAGTCCATTAACTAAAAAACTCTGGTTCAAACCCTGGCTAGCACCGCTGGATTTTCAATTGCTAATTTGTGTTCAAATTCATCTCGAGCTCCTGCATATGCCGAAAGAAATTTTGACACATGTATATTCATCAATCCGCAGTGGAGCAGCGTGGAGAGGAGGCCTATGCCCAGCAGTGGGATATGTAAAGGCTGTGTTACGTATTAACAAAAAAAATCTATGTAAAGTAAATAATTACTATAAAACTATGTATATAATAGCGAGTATAATAAAATTAACGCACCAAATATAAACGTCTTTTGGCATTTAAAATTTTCCCAAATAAGTTGCATGATTCAGTAAATACTAAATAATGTACATCATGCGAACCTATTAGGTACAGAAATTTCTATAAGGACTTTACTCTTTGTGCTGTACTGACAGAAACGCATGTTTCGTCTCTACATATATAGTTTTATGGTAGTGAGAGCTAAATGAAACACGACTCTTTTTTAATTGTTAAAATAATAAAAAGTAAATAGAATGATCGGATATCCTTAAACTTAGAATGGCCTCTCTTCAAGAGCTCAATAAGATCTGTGTGGTAAGAAAACTTGAGTAACAGACAAACCCATCAAGTTACCGAAATGATAAACGATTGAACGCAATCTCTGATAAGACGCAAATACAAAGAAAAGGATAACAAGTTTATTGATAACACATACGGATTCGTATTTATTCTCACGTACACGTACATCTTTAAATTTTTTCCTCAGAAATTGCAACAGTCATCTTTGTTATCCAATTTTACTATTTTTACAGATATGAATTTATTTTCGTGCTCTCAAGGTAAAATGATGTTTATTAAAAAAATATTTAAACACATTTTATAAATTTTTAAAATGGTTCGAAGATTTGATCATAAGACCCGCTTGTGATAGTTTTTTTTGAAGATGCAGGGTAAATCTTCATAGATACCCGACTCGGGGAGGAGGTAACATTGAGCTAATGGAATTTAGGGTATTTAGAGTTTAGAAAACGCTGATAACAATTGCTCGATATCATACCACCTACATAGGTAAAGGTAAGTTCTTACCAACACTTGCATTATTCTCCTTTGTATCATATGTCCAGACAAGAGTAATGACTAAATTCGGATGTGTACTGTAATGCCGTCATTGACTGCTTGAGATTCGCGAAATATTTATTTTCGGATTTGGCAGGATTCCAGAACGGCCTTGAATCGACTTACTAATTGGAGCAGATTTAAATCTTTTGTTTACGCTCGTAATATCACGTCATTATGTATGTAACGAAATGAGAAACAATTACACTGGTAGATTCAATACCGGCGTTAGGAGGGGGCGAGGTAGTGGAACCGCGCGGGGCGCCAAAGTATTCGGGGCACCAAGGGCTAACCTAGGGGCGGTAAGAAGGCTATGGAAGGTGAAGACCTTTTTTTTTGGCTAAATTGGCAGTTACAAGATAGGCTACGGAAGGTCAGGACCTTTTTTTTAAGGTTAAGAGGGCGTCACACAGAATTTTTGCCCGGGGTGCCAGTGACCCTAACGTCGGCACTAGGTAGACTGTTTACACTTTGCAAACAATCGCATCGCAAACTTTGATACAAGTTTCGGGAAAATTGTGAAAATATCCGTAAAGTAACTAATAAGCTTCAAACACTAAGTACCTAATATAATTACAGTTCTACTAACGGTAGGTAACGCCGCCGGAACCGATGTAAAGGCGACCGTTCAATAACTCATAATGACTACCTTTTAGGTATAATTACATACTATACGTACATTTACTTGTGCTTGGTTTATGTGATATAATATTAGGATTTTATCTTTTGTTGTTAAACAGTTACAGAACTTTCGTGTTCATTTGACACTTATTGATTTAATATTATCATACATTTTTTATAATTTTCTCGTGAATGTACATTGTACCACTTTTATTAACGCTAGTTATAAGCATACATAAAGATGAAAATTGTTTTATACGATATAATTATACTTATTTCTTTCAGTATCATAGCCATCATAGGTAAGTACGCATGTCTCATAATTTCATTAAGAACAATGTAATCTTTTGCATATTTTCTATCAATTATATATTATTGAGGCTTCTAACAACCATCAACGCGAAGATTTTCAAAAATTCGTGACACATTAACTCTTCTCTCGTGTAGTTACTAAATTAAATCCGCCTTAGTCACCAGGATGACGCCGCTTGGTGACCAAGCCACTCTTTATAGCGCTGAGTAGCACACCAGAATACACTGTAGTTTTATTACTATGAAATTATAATAAAAGATTGAAGAATTACTATTTGCAGCAGCAGTATAAAGCTGTCATGGTAAACTTATAAAGTATTCGGTGTCTATATCTACTGTTGATTGATAGTCAAGTTTTTATTACTAAAAATATTATAATGGTGTCTCTTTTACACGTTTGTTGATCATACATTTTGCACCCTAAAAATAAAAATAAATCTAGTAAAAATAAAAGTGACCCAATTCAAAAACCGAATAAGTACTTGAAAGTTAGTCTTAAAACAATATGCTTTTAGCAACAACAAAAGTTAGAAGAATTTTAATTTAGGTCATTTATTTTTACAGCAGGATATGTTAACTGTTTACCTATTTGTAGATCATATGTCGTGAAGGGTTTACACAAATTACCCTGATGTCTATAAATACACCAAGTACTTACAATCTCAAACGACAATATTATATTTGCATTACATAACTAAACATTAGAACGAATAACTATAGCCTTATACATTATTAGGTAAACAGTTATTAGCATTCATCGCGTGTCCTCGTCAACACATCGGCTATCGGAAGGAAGTTGACACAACATATGTGACTGATGTCTTGCCAATGACACACTGATAAGCAGGTAACCTGTTTTCCGCGATATTGT
>DVVJ01001468.1:0-11326 GCA_018234505.1 Junonia neildi neildi
TAGAACTTGGCATTTTTTTTACATGTGATAATGTTGTTGGGACTGATTAATTACTTAACTAATAGGTGTGTTAATACTTAATACAGAGGTTTACCTGTAGTAAATAACTAAATATAATTTTATTTATAGTAATTACATTTCCATTCATTCCATTCCATTTAATTATCATTTTAAATTTTAATTTTTTTTCTTAAATAAACACTGTTTCTTTTTTCACTATTCTTTAAAAGTTACATAAAATGGTGTTAAGTTGAAACTATTATCTGCCGGCGATTAATTAAACGGGACACTTTGTCACGCTACCGATGACACGGCGATTCCTGTTAAATTGAAAGACATTGATAATAAATGGAATTTGGCGGACACACTGCCGTGTGCCTAGATTATATCTATAGTTAATTGTAAACTTTTGTATTTTATATTGGAAAAAATAATAAGATTAGTTTTGGGACCATTTGATGAGTGGCCTATGAACAAAATAGCGCAAAAATTTCCTTTTTTATTCAATTTATTCCTAAAGTTAAACGACTTCGGATTATTGTTGGTATAACTTATGTTTTGGTTTTAATCAGATCTTAATCAAATTTAAATTAAGCAACTTCATGGTGTCACTAATTGAATTTTTTACAATAAAATACAAATCATTTGTTCATCACTTATGAAAAAGATAAGTTGCATTAACGCATACCATTTTGACATAAAATAATAAAAAATAATCAAAAAAAGTATTTTGCAAAAAGTACATTACCTTTTTAATTCGGAGACGACAATTAACAACCGAATTATAATTGAAAATTAAATTATAATCTACTAAGGTGTTAGAAAGTATACGATAGTGAAGTGAAAATAATAAATTAGTGTCGGGACATTAATTTGACGCGACACTCTGTCACCACACGATGACACGGCATTTTGTAACGTCATTTATATCGGTTTTAATACACGTCAGGTTTATTTGTAAACAATTTTCATTCGCTGAAAAATGTTGTCCCATTTTATTTTATACAGCGTGGTTTAATTTTTTAAGTACCTCATAATTTATGAGCGAATAAAAGCGTGTTAAAGATGTCCCGTTGAATAGCGTGCTTATCTTAAAAATAACTTTAAATTAAATTTTATTAAATTAATTCGTGAAACCATATATTACAAAATATTAGCATTCGGAGCTATTTCTGACTTACAGAAAATAGTCATTATTAATAAAATATATCGTCAATGAAGTTCTAAAAACGTGTATGTTGAAAATTTCTACTTTTCAGGAGAGTGCTAAAACCGCGCAGAATTTTTTGAAACCAGCTAGAAGCGACTACGATACATCACTCACTATGTCAGTTTCTATTTAATTGTTTTAATTTTTAACCTAGACAATGACTTACGCGGTTTTACTTCACTAACAATATCCACAAATAATTAGGTAAATCTTATAAATTATCAAAATTAATACCCAAAACATATTCTTCAACGTCCAATCACAGGAACATCCTTGACAGATAACCTATAAACGTCACAATAAACAAACAAATAAATTAATAGCCATACTAAATCACTGACCTGGTCCGGAAACCCTGCTTATGGGATGAGTGACCGGGGCCGCCGCCGTCGTCGCAGTGTTGGGCGGATACACGGGATCGCAGCATTCCCGCTCAGGAAACTCGCTGGCCCCCACCACCACAAAACCCAGCATCAGAACCCCCACAACCCCCAACCCACACATAACCCCCACGTCTCTGGCCCCACGCCTCAACCCCACTCGCGACACGACATTATCCGCTTCCACCCATTTAATTCCATCATTAATTCCAGTCATCTGTCCGGCATAACTTTTTTATGACTTTTATCACTATTTCCAATATGTCTATTTACACATCACATAATTGACTTATCGTTTGCTTGCAACGTGTCGGTTTGTATAACCAATGGATTTCATTTAAAACTGATGGTTTGAAAATAAATGAAATAAAAATCTAACGTGCTGCACTAAAAAGCGGAGGCAAAAGCAAACGCAATGTACGTGCTGTGTGTTTAGGTTTTTGCAGTAATACCAATACGAGTAAAAAACCTTTTAGACGTTTAATAACTATTTGACAAATGGTTTCAAAACTTTTTACCAAAAAAAAATACTACTTTAAATTAATGTAAGCGGTTGGTAATGAGTAGCATTGCTCATGCCTTTAGATTTCTGTCTTTAGAGGTGGGATGTTTTCTTTCAAATTTTTGCCTTCAGATAACAAAATTTAATTTAAAATAACAAAATGTTCAACCAGTGCCGGCGTTAGGGTCAGTGGCACCCCGGGCTAAATTCTGTGTGACGCCCTCTTAACCTTCCGTTCCCTATCTTCAAACTACCAAAATAACTATAGCACTAGTCTGGCCTTCAGCGCCACCAATAATTATATTCCAATAAAGCGCCAAGTTATTGGAGGCGCTGCTCAACCCTTCCCCCTAACGCCGGTACTGTGTTTAATATAACAGATTAACTAAATCTGAGGAAAAACAAAATCAAAGTAGGATTTTAAGTAGCCTGAAGAATTGGCTCCTTCATCAAATTCATAGGCATAAAAAAACTTTATTTGTATGGCAAATGTAAATTATTAAGCTCAATACATATAAATAAAATGTAAAAGCCTTTAAAAATATGCTTATTTGCAATTAAAATGATAAAATTATTCAACCAAAAATATCTGAATTGCAAATTCAACGGTTAGTGAAATAATTAGGTTAATAATATTGCTATACAAAATATTATATTTCTTGTTGTTATTGAAATGACGTTTATTATGTACTACAAATAATATAGAATTAAATTTACAATTAAATATTATACTTTATTGTTGTGCCTTGGATGAGCTGTAATCTCTTATAGAGTTATTTGAAAAGCATTATGAAAAACGTTTTAACGGTTTAGTAACACAAAAAATCCAAAAGATGACTGGATTGTAAAGATTTCGTTTCTACCCAGAGACAATTTTTTCGAGTTTCGAAAAATGGCGGCCTGTCACATAATGGATAAAACACGACAGGCGTCAGAAACAATTCAATTTTACGGATTCTAAATAACTTTCGTGTATGTGACATTGACGATATAACGACTGTCAAATTGACACAGCTAAAAGTCTAAAAATAACTTTTTATAATATCATATCAATATATCAATCATAATAATATTCGTATTGTTTTCATTTGATCAATATTCGACGTCATAAATTTAGCGCTAAAAAAACGGCAAAAAATATTTATATATTTTTTTATTTCCTATGATTGTGGGCCGTCAAATGTGCAAAAAATTGCTACATGAAAATGTCTTCAAGCTTACGGTATTAAAAAACCTTTTTCCCATACTCTTTACATATAAAAGGTAAAAAAAATTTTAACAATGATCCTACGAAACCAAAATCACTGTAATCAAAACAATTGACAGTGACACACAGGTACATGTAATATAATTGGTACTTAAATGAAACTAGGTTAGCGAAATTGACAAAAAGTTAAGACGATTACGTATATAAATATTCATAACTGAACCCTAAAAGTCTTCCATATAAAAATTAGACAAAAAAATATATGAATCAAACTTGTATACCCAGCTTTAATATACAGGGCATTAAAGAAATTGAATTCGCAATACGCCATTTAACTTTTTGGCGGAATCTCGACGCGTATTACTTTTGTTTTTTTTTTTTTTAACTTCGCCTATTTAAGTGGAATTTCATTAAAAGGCATACAATTATGGAGTTTTCTCATTTATTCTCTCTTATAATTCCTCTATTAAACATTTAAGAGGCGTATTTTTTTTAATTAGACCGACGGATCGTATTTACGATTTATTTCTCGGATGGCTATGAATATCAAACGAATGATAATTAGTTGAAAAGATTTGATAACGATTTTAATAAAGTATAAGACAGAAACGATGTTTGTTCATAACGGTTTAAGAAGTAGAGTGACTAATTTTTTGTATAAGTTTAGTTTTGTTTAAGATGAGTATTGTGGAAAAACAAATATGAAATATTTGGGTTGGAAATTGATTTTGTAAATGATTCTAGTTTCTACGTCAGTCAATCAATCAATATTCGTTCGTCGTTCGTCAAATGTATTCGTATCAATCGTTGTTGTCAAAACTTCGGTTAAATCTAATATAAATTTATTAAAAGCTAATAAAATTTATAAAGCTTAATTTGTTCAGTCATTATATGAATAAATAATCAAAGTTAATATTAATATAATATGATCAGATGCAAAAAAAAAAAATATTTTTAACGTAAACAGATATTTTCTGTGGAAAAATCCGTTCTTTGTGTAAACGTCTTGTATTTTCGACCGTTTACCAACGATTTAAAGACCGTTTTAAAAATTTACTTGAGTGTGTTGAATGAATATTTCATATTTATTGAGTGTGGTCTTATTAAACCGTAAAAAAACTTGTAAAAACCGTTAGATTACAATCTCTCCAGTGAGATTGGAAAGTGTCGATATATTGTGAGCTCCATACAAAAGTTAGGTTAGGTGGGGTATTTTTTCATTATTTGAAGCGATTTGGGTTAGGTTAGGTTAGAACTTATTTAATAATTAAATTTAAACCTAACCTAAGTCAATATAATCAATTTAGATCGTAATTTATCGAAAAATAAATGCTAAATTAAATTATATTTTGTTACGTTTTACAATCCTTCGACGGCTTATAATCTCGCTAAGACATATTATAATATACACATAGGTATATAAAGTGTTCATAGTTTTACGTTGTAACTAGTTTCGGTTATAAATACATTTTTAATTTCGTAGGATACGATTATAAAATATGATACGATTTCAAAATAACGTCGCATACAGTATTTATTACTCGAACACATTCAGGAATACTCTGCTAAAATAACATGAGCCGTCGAGATCGATAACAGAGGTTAAATTTATAACTTGGTGCACTAGCTTTCAATTATAATGTAACTTGCAGTGTGCAGGTTCGATTAGATAATCTATTCATAACTGACCGCCTAATCATAATACATGGGCTTCCATGCTTTTAGTTAGTCGAACTCTAATTTAGAATTTGGTCAGAGAATTTCTACCTCCAACATCATACATATTTGAAATGTATAAATGAACGATATGATGGAAATGTTCTATTATATTTACTCAGAATTGAAAAGATTTTCCATTGTTCGAGTATCAGTAGCAAATTCAATGTTACGGATTCCCAGGTTTTACACTTGTTATATATCAGAAAATTTTGACTCACGAAATCGTATAACTTGAAAACATATTATGAATATTAAAAATAATCTTCCTACCGTAAAATCGGGAGCTCCAATTCCTCGTTCGGTTATTCTCATAAACAAATACCCATATAATTCGTATTCAAGTACTGATTAAAACATTTTTAATAATATGTAATAGTCAGTCAGTTTTCTGTTACTAAAAATAAACAGTACTCATATGCATTGTGCTGCTTCCAAAGTAGAACAATATATTTAATGGAGCGGATAGTTGTTCCGGCCGTGTTTTCACGTCGTAGTGGGTACTGGATTCTTATGTCTTCTGCCAACTATTGAAATGTATTGTTTGAGACTTATTTTGAATTTATGTGTGTATTTTTAATATTAAACTTTACTTACATATCCATCGTGTTCATATGCTGCCGTGTTGTAGGTAGTATTGAAGTATTTTAATGTGCTCTAACGAGGGGCTATTTTTAACTAGCATGACGGCACTTGTAAGATTATGGACTATGATTACTGCTTCTCTTCTAGAAGTCGAATAACTGGATATCTACGGGAATAATGAAGTTATACTAACTTCAAAAACTATCGCATTCAAACAAACTCCTCATAGAAGCAAACTCCAAGATTAAAAATACTATTAAACCAACGTAAACTTACCTCGACGATATTGCATTTAAATATACGAAAGAATTTAAGTTCTATTTCATTCCTAAGCGTAATAAAGTGTATCCGCAATTTATGGATTTAATCTGCTTATCCCGTGCGGGTTAAAACTTATTGTCCACTTCTTTGTTTTGGCAAACGTTCAGAGACTGTATTCAATTTAATATTTTATGTATCCTCATGAAGTTTTCTTATATTCTTAATAGTTTTAAAATAGGAATAATAGCCTATGCATACAGTCTCAATATAATAATGTAAACCTTTAATTAAAATCAATAATAATAGAGCTACCGAAATAGTACCACTGCAATGGTAAAGTTTGGGTCTGTCGGGAACTTCATTGAAGATGGCTCAGATACGGACATTCATAACCAGAACCGGGAACGGACCAGATAGTAGCACTTTCACAGAAAATCGGCGTATGTAACAGCTAGTATAGCAGCATTTTGAACGAACAAAGCCAGAGAGACTATTCTTTCGTCGACATCCTGTCTTTCTTTTTGCCCATATTTTTAAATCGGTAACACATTTAGAGCTTCTAGTTGTGCTAATGTTGAAAGGAGACGCTCGTTTGATCACTATATTCATAAAATAAAAAAAAAAACATGAATATCACTGAAAACTAAAATACGCTTTTTAACAGAAGAACCTTTTATTCAGTACATAATTTTAATTTTCCTTTATTTTGCATCAAGAATGCTAAAAAATAGAAAAGACCACATTATTTTTCCATTATCGAAGCATGTGGCGAGTAAGCAAACACTAAATCGCACATCGCAGTTTGTTGAAAAATAAAGAAAACGCGTAATATAGGGAAGTGGCGAAGTGCATAGAAAACATCGGAGCTCATGCACGTTCCGCTGCGGCGCTTTATTCCACATTATTTCCTGGTCCGCGGTTATTATTCCGACGGTGCCTCGAACACCGCCAGGGGGAATACAAATTCTATACATTTCCAGACGAAAACGTTTGGCAGTCGTCTCAAAAGTTACTGATACATATTTTCCGAGGTTTGTGGTAACAAATCTCTAATGGTCCTGTTTACAAGTTTCAAATTTGAAACATATTTCACGAGCAGGGAGAAGCGATCGTAACGAACTGTCAACGACGCTATAAATCAAAAAACATTTCGAGTTTTTAAATTCAACATTTATTCTTAATATTTTCTGATACAATATTATAATAGTTACTGAAATTGGCCCGTAAAAAACCGTACAAAATGTTACACAATATGTCGAAATTTTTCTAAGTATTATTTTATTTATTACTTTATACTAATAAAATATTCCACACACATAATAATTTAGAGTGAGTTAATAAAACTCCTAAACAAAATGAAACGGGCGGTATAAATAATTAAGCCGTGACTGGTCCACTTACTGCCCCTGACGAATAACTTTTTCACCCTTCATAATGTTGCTGAAAAATTAATTTATAGGCGAAGTTGGCAATAGGAATTATTTATTAACGCTAATAGTATCTACACATATATGAATCATATAAATAATAAAATTCCATATGTAGTTTCACTTCAACTCTATTAATTATTATTAAAGTATAAATAGATAATTGCCTTTTGTAGCTTTGTTATATCTGTACAAGTACTCTTTTAAATTATTATCTATAAAATAAAAATATCATAAAACAAAATATATCGTTAAAATGTGAAATTTTATACGGATCAAATATTTTGAAAACATAATCAATTTTGTTAAAACAATATAATATGAATATTCACATAATTTTAAAAACAAAATATAACATTTTATTGTCTGTCCAATTTCAATGATAGACTCAAACAAAAAATTGTCTATAAATAAAATTAATTGCTGTCGAACAGACTTAAATTAATAGAATATTTCAGTGAGACGTAGGTTTTAATTATGTTCCACTAGTGTATCAATTTCGGGGCTTCGTCGACCTCGGCAAAGGTGACCTTAGCTCATGGGGTCACGTCCCCCAAGGCGAAAGGTCTCTCCGCTCTGGTTTTGAGGTAGTAAATTCCGTCTTTACTGAAACCAAACAATACGCTTTGATCTCAAATATTGAGCCATTATTGTTGCCTCGCTTTACTCCGATCTTTTATTAAACGTTGACGACAGTCGCCTAGTGATGCCTGTTTGTGTGTAAAACGTATATTCTACAACACGAAAATATTTAAAGTACTTTATCTGCTGCATGAAAAAAATAAAACAAAAAGATATTTATAAGAAAGCATCAACTAGGCTAAAAGAAACCTATAATTGCAAAACTGCATACATATACATTAAATGAGACCTATAAACATTATATTATAATATCAAAATCTTAATCACATACATACCTACATACATACATACCTAGTTAAGCAGTGATAACATACTACTACTTAGCTCGTACCTACATACTCTACTACTTACCTACTTTAAAACTACCAGTACACCTATTACTAATAGAACTTAATAAAGAATAAAATATTCAAATTAATCATATATTTACCCGTAATGTATATCAAAGCCGCCCATGATCAGCTTCTCCCCGGTGCCCTCACAGGAGCCGCGGTAGTAAAGCTCGTCGTAGTCCCTGCAGCGGACGGCGGTGAACGGCACGCTGGATATGATCGACTCCGCGAAGTACATGTGCGCTCGGTTGTGAGCACATAAGCCTGAAAAATCATGTACATTAATTAAAACGATTAAAGGGATTAATCATAGAATAGATTATCACGCAGACGTGCTAAACGGCACGATGCTTAAATAAACTAGATGGAGTAAGTAAACATACTGTATGATTTTTAGCAACTTTATTATAATCAATTTAATTTATCGCATTGAATATCAACTGGAAAACAATTTAAAACACAATTTTATATACGTCAATCGTTTAAATTTTATAATATTACCTACAATCAGATTGTATTGCAAATCACTGGATTCAGAATAAATTAGCTGTTAAATGCAATTGGGTTTAATATTTAATGTCGAATAAAGTTATAGCTAACAATAAATTACCTCTGTAATCGATGCCGCAACCTGGCTGGCGAGTGCCCCCGTTGGGGTAGAAATCAATGTGCCCCAACGGGGAAGCAAAGCCGAGATAACCCCCACAAGTGTGAATGACTTCGACGTGCCGTGCGTCATGTTTGTCCAGACGTGCGTCTTTATTACCCAGAGTAAATAATGGTAAAGCTGGGTCCAAACCTACAATAAGAAAAAAATCTAACTTTTAACTGTCAGTGGTTTCGTTAGATTGATTTTTTTATGTTATATGACTTCTATTTATGAAATTTTCTTCCTTGTCCTTGCTTTGTTTTGCCCGGCAGTGTGACATTCACAGACACTTACTTTTTTTTTACTTTTTATTCATATCATCTATTTATCAAGTTTTGAGTTTCAATAGTTTTTTATTAGGAATATCAGCCAAATTCAATGATTCCACATTATTCCACATTTCCACTATTTCAAATTTAATTTATAAAACAAAATATCTTTTTTCAATTTTTTCCTTTTAAGTCGGTAATTCGTGAAATGACTTATTACACGATAGTTAAATTGGAAACTAAAATTAACTGCCCAACTAAACTTAACTATGCGTATAAATTATTTGCCTAGTTCGTACCTTACTTTATTATTCATTAAGTTAATTCATTGTTAACGGAGCGTCCTAGAACTTTACAATATATGGATAGAGGCTTACTGGATGAACAAAAAGGTCTTACATAAATTTACAACTAAGAGTTTAAAAGCTATATTAAACAGTAACAAACTGAATAATGTCTCATAGTTGGACTAAGATCTACTTTGATTTAGTAAGAACAGAGGAACTTAATCTATCATGCCGCTTTATTGCTAATTGGTGACTGTACGTATATACTCGTACACGTATCAAAGTTGCAAAACACGAGAGGAATTTAAACACTAAAACTGACACTAACACTAAACCACTTGAAAACTTGAAGATGCCATCTCAGATTTGAGCTTACAATGTCTGAAAGATCCTGCCTTTATCTTAGGAAACTATTCGTAAATCTATGACAACATATCAATATTTTCTCAATTCAAGATATTGCAATATTCAGTTCATTTCCAACTATACTCGGACAAAAGCGTACGAACTGCTAAGTAATGACAGAGGTACCACGCTATGACGATTCAGCTACTCTTTTGAATATTTTCTCATTCATACCACACGTACTTGTGGTTCTTTATTTTTAAAATGAAAATGTAAGATGAGAATCTTAATAGTAACTAAAAAAGTTATTTTCTTTACAAATAAACGTGAAAAACTTGGAGATAGTGGAGGTGTAGGTTTCTGTACATTAAATAAAATGCGATTTTAATTCTTTATGTCAGATAAAATAAGCCTTTGCTCAATGTATGGAACCTCACATAAACATTATATCAATCTTATTCGAAAATCACGATAACTAAAAAGATAATCACAAAGTTATTTTGCTGTTAATCCACGACAACAACAAACTACTACTGTCTGGTATCATGCAGGAAAACGGCACACAGACACTTCGCGCACGTTTCAGTCCAACACTGGAGTATCCTCAGGAAATGTAGCCTCTAAAATAGTCAGTTGCAAAGTCACATGGCGTATGACAGTTGTAGACTACAGACTACAGAGGATTACAGCAAAATATTTTTGTGATTTATTATTTTATAATTCCTATTTCTATTAAACAGTAGCTAACTTCTTATAATCGAATCTTTTTTGTACTTTTTTTATATAAGAAACTGTCTAAAAAATCAGGCAATTTTCGCAATATTTTTCTCTGTAAGAACCATCCTCGCACTTTAATGTTCTAAAAGAAGACTCAGAGAAATTGGTTCAGCTTGAGATTTGCGCTAAGAAACAAATTCATTAATTATTTATTTATTTACTTATTCATATTGTACAATAACTAAAAAACATAAATTCGAAAAAATTATTCACTATACCTGTAATTGTATCAATCGGTCCTTGTTTTACATACGCTCCAGCGATTCCAACAACATGGGCACCCAAACTGTGCCCAATAAGATGTACATCGTCCATTGATACTCCTTCACCAATTAGGAAGTTAAGGAACTCGGTGAGAACTCTGCCCACCATGGCAACATTGTAACTAGCTAGGATGTAGTTCACATTCGCTGCATTGCCCCAATCCACGACAATTATATTTAAGTCGCTAACATTAAGGTATGCTGAAATAAAAAAAGATTTAAAAAATTAAGAAAAAATTACCAATGCAGAGCATTGGTATCCAACTAACAACACGCATATGGAGTTATTCAGCATAAGCTGTGCTCATGCGTGAATAAAATGTGATAAACACACCACATTCTTTAATAATAATAATAATAATAATAATATCCTTTATTGTGCACCAAACAATATATAAAAAAAAACATGAGAGGCATATACATTAAACAGTACGTAGATGTACAACCAGGCGGTCTTATTGCTAGTAAGCAATT
>DVVJ01001469.1:0-11325 GCA_018234505.1 Junonia neildi neildi
GTATGGCATAGTTGTAGATAATAAAAAGTTCTAAAACTTTTGTATTTACATCCCTTCATATTTGTTATATTATCTGTCATTTGGAACGTGTTTTATTCTACTCTTTCCCATTTCGTTATTTTCAAAGGGATCTACACCGGTCTATAAGCTTTATAACTAACACATTGTAGCTACTATAAAAGTTTAACTGAAAACGTTAGTACGTTTACTGTATCGAATATTTTTGTTACAAATCAAAGCAAAACAAAATTAGCCAAGAGATATTTCTTAAAAGTGCGTGCAATGATTGCAAGTTATAATAATAAAAACTTTATAGTATTGCAATAGTAGTCGTTATACTCATTATAAGGTCACTTTTCTCAAAGAAAACATGTTAATATCAAAACAATTTTCAAACAGCTGTTCAAACATAACTTCAGAAATTCTATACCTACATTGACATAGAGACAAAAATTTATTACGTAACAAGTACGTAATATCAAGTTTTTTTCTTTTCTTTTAATTAAATCTGCGTGACAAAGAACCATGAGTTGCAACCTAGTGATCATTTCATCCTGTAATCACTCTCTGTGAAGGCGATTTACAACAGCTTCACTTTTTGTCACTGCACAGAGCCATGACAATCAGTTCCAATCATGACGTCGAACTAAGTGCACATTTAAAATGTTATTCATACTGCTCCTCACGAACATAGTGTTTGCGGTAAACGGTGAGGATTCAGCGAAGAATCATAAGCCGTATGTGATACTACCTTTTCCTTTGGAGTTACCCAATCGTAACGATCGTTCGGAACAGTGCTGGTTGAGGATAGAGGATGCTGAGTTAACGGAAACTGTCACAGTATACTGCTACATAGCCCAGGCGTTTCTGATAAACTTCATACGGGACTACAATTCCCGGAAGATGTTGGAGGATAAAGTGGACGTTAGTCTTTGGAGCGAAGCGCCGAGACCGCGGGACAATACCCTTATACCCAGTGTTAATGATAACAGCGTCGTTGATTGGAAGCTGACCACAATAATGGATCCTATCACTAATCGGCGGCTGTATGTTACAAAGGATGCGCAGTGCAAACTCATTATGTACAGTCGTGAAGGAATGTCGGACTACGAAGTGGACTGTGAAAAAGTTTTATATTTCGTTAACGTTCGTATGAACGACTCTAACAGTTGTGTCGGCAATAAAATATCTGTGATAATGATAACGTTAATAGTTCTTCTACTTAATAGTTTATAAATATTTATGTTAGTATCGATGAATAGATAAAATTGTGATAATAAACCTAATAAGTTAATACGTTAGTAAAATTTGTATATATTAAATAAATAAACGTATTGTTAAGTAATTTATTGTTAAATAAAAACATTTAAATGTTACGATAGTTTGTGGTTGCTAATACAGCAAGTCGGTTTCTACATAATATGTTATAAATTGTCGAGAGTGCATTCATCATCGGTTTTTTTATGAAAACACCATCATAAGAGATACAAGAACATATTTTTCCTGCACGTGTATTTCATGTGTTTTTTTTCACTTTTCTCTGAAAAAAAACTTTGTTTTTGCTTATAATTATTGTTGCATTACGTCTGCATACATTTTTTAAAATGTTAAAATTGAAAATAGTAATATTGAATATCAAAAAATAAAAATTAATAAATTATTATGAAATGCAACTCATGCTTTCTTTTAATAGTAGAATAATTTTTATCATATTCGGAAAGTGTTGACTAGTCACAAATTCAAGGTTGGAATAAATTAATGAAAACAACTGCGTTATCACTTGATACCTTATGGGCATGAAGAGTCACTAAAACTGCAAAACCTTTTTACCTTGTCATCATACTAAGGAAGATATTTAAAAAATTCTTCCTTGACAGTATTCCTTCATAAAAGTACGCAGTACGTATGGAAAACCTGCAATGGGTAAATGAGTAGGGAAAAACTTTTTCCTTTTAAATTCTTATTAAAAATACGTAATTCGTCGATTTTGCCCGAACAAGTCAAAACGACATTTTGTGATAAGCCCAAGGTTATCGTTAAACGCTTTTTTTTTCTTTTACAAAAGAACAAATAAATTAGTTACGAAAATAAACTTTTTTTAATAACAAATTCTAATAAAAAAACGAAACGGATGAAATATGCATCAATAAACCTTCATAAAAAAAATAAAAGCCTACAAAAATGTTAACAAACCTCAAATGAAAAATCTGAATAGATTAAAAAATATATAAAAATACTTAATAATTAACTAGCCTTGTCTTTACCGGTAGATCGAATCGGTGTAATTACAATGAAATGACCGTATTACATAATTTAATATAGGATATTGACTGCTCAACGTCACATGAAGGCCAAAACAACAATAGAATTACTACCCATTCATTCTTTCATGATCTTCAACTCATAAACAACACCTACAATAATTTCATTTATTTAAATTACATACTACATTTGTCTTAAACAAGTGCTCCATAAAATTCTAATGACATATTAAGGAGACAAATAGATATAATATGAGAATGAGTAGGTACCTAATATAATATTGAGTGGATTTTATGGTTCATAATAATAAAGCAGGTAAAATATTTTATTTTATTTATAATACTTATAGTTATAATTATATACATACTATATGAAATTGAAAAAATATCACCCGCTAAAAAATAAAATCAACCTATTCATAAGCCTCCCAGGAACCTTGAATAAGGAGCCTTAAATATATCGAAGTTATTTTTCTTTTTTTTTTTTTTGTTTAATTAAAACCCCGTTTCAATATAATTTTTAAACGGTTTTTTTACATCTCCGTTGTTTTTTTTTTAAATTTTTATTCAATATTTCAATATAAGTTTTACAGAAGATTTAATTTGCGATAATTAATTTATTATTTATTTATTAATTCAGATTACTAAAATAATTATTTGTAGTACTCTAAAAATGATAAAATATCTTTATAGTTTATAATAATATGAATACTATTAGTTTAATCTCTAACACAGACAAGCCGGTGGATTGTTAAATAATTATTTTATTTGAATTTATCCTGTTCGAAAGAAATTCTGATTCACGTAATTCCATCGAGGCACAATGGAGTATCGTCGTTTTCCTTAAGCGGCCCGTTTGCTTGTGGTACAATCATATCCGCATTGTCAATTCTAAAATAGGATTTTTATTTTTTAAGAGTTTCATTTTCTGTTTAATGAAAAGCTAAAAAAAAAATACATTTCTCTTGTGATAGAGCCTTAAACGATAATAATCGATATGTTATGACTAAACGTAATAATAATAATAACTTTATTGTCCGACGTTCCGGTGAAGTTACAATCACCGTGGTCACAAGCTGACTCTCGGAATATTAATGCTAAAAAAGACCACATTATCCCAGCTCGTAATTTGGCTGGTTCGATCGACACAAAACCGCACACTTGTAAAAGATTTGCCTAAAGTAACTGATTTATTTGTTAGCTGCGTTTCGTATGATGAGGACAACCGGAAGTCCATCTCCTTCCCCAGTCCTTTCCTTGTTTCCTATCCACCTTTCTAACTCTTAGGTTGACAACGAATTTATGGCTACTATGTTGCTGCGTATGAACGGTCTGCGATTTTTGTTTAATGTCAAGTGAAGAAGCCTTGTAGCTTTATTTTTATGTAAAGCTTATAAACCAGCCTCCATATACATAGATATCTTTAATAAATAGGTACTATCTTTAATAAAGTTGTAAATACAAAAAAGCCTTTGGGACACAAAATCGGTTAATCTTATCGAACATCGCATGTGCCTCGCAGCATACGCGATTCGTTCATACTCTTTAATAATATAGAATCCCGAAACTATCGCCTGCGTTTTAAACCGGAAACACGCGTGCCTTCACATGTTGATGGCTATATCATCAACATGTATGGCAACGTGGCAATCTACATGATAGGAGGTGGCCACCAACACGTCATGATATGGTCATCGACATGGCATGAAATGGTCATCGGCATGGTATGATATGGCATGTAAATGACATGTAAATTGCAGAAGAGTATTGCCTTGCCGCGCGCGGCAGGGATTACAAAACTTAGTGGCAAAAGTGTTTTAGGACATTTGCGACAACTAGGTAGGTACGTACATAACATAATAATATGACATTTACTACCTGGAATCTAACGACTGATACATACATTTGAATTACATAAGCATTTCAGGCTTTAGCTTTCTGAAGCTTAGATTGATTATTTTTTATTTAAAATTTATATTGTTAAAACAATCTGTATCTATAATCTGATCAGATTTATTGTCCGGTAGGTATAACCTGGTGAAAACCCTACATTTCAATAACCATGATTTGCTTTTCATAATTAACAGTGACGTGCATCTCTTGAAATAACTAAAGTTCAACCGCATTACTATTGTTATTTTTTCCTTGGCGTCTATTTCTAGAAACCTGCTAGTTTGCTCAGCACATAAAAAAGCTTTTACGTAATTTTTGACCGTTATCCTTCGATACATTAATAACCAGTGCCTTAGTCTTATTAACAGTCTGTAAATATAAGATACATACCTATTCAAAAATTAATTTTATAGGGTAAGTAGCTTTAGATTTTGTTTTATTTTAGGAGAGAACATTGTGGCAAGGAATTATCCTTTTCTTGTCACATTGTTTTTAATAAAGCTCTGAGTAAGTTATTACAACTTTTTCAACAATCTACCCAAAACCCTCGTGAATCACATCTCAACCTTTTCCTTGTATGCAGATTTTTAGGCCAGATTTTTAGGGGCGCCAAAATTCGCTTTTCTGGGGCGGCAAAGTTGCAAATGAGGCGGACGACCTTTTTTTAGCGAAAATAGTAAGTATATTTAAGATACGGAACGGAGGGTGTCGAGCTTTTATTAGCTCAATTTATTTGTATATATGTCACATAGAAGATGGCTATGCTAGGGGTGCCATATGAATCAGGGCCTAGGGCGCCACTTATGTTAAATCCGCCAATGCTTGTATGACCTTATAGGTACCTAAACACTTTAAGCTTATACGAAAATGTGCTTGATATTTTTTAACACGTCGTTTACTTCTTTTTACCATTTTTAAATGTAATGATTACACATTTCATGAATAAGTAGATAATAAAACGTTAATTTAACATAACTTCTTCCTACACAGTAATTATTATTTATTGTTAATTATTTACTACTTACTGATAAAGTTATTAGAAATTAATTAAGGAAACAATTGTAAAACATTAATTTGAATGTGGTGAAACATATTGTATGAGCGTTTTCCTGGATTGTGCAAAAATGAAATAAATATTGTTCCAACAAAAATAAATGTGAGCACCATTATATTCTCTGTTTGTTTTTATAACTATGTATGTAAAATAAGAGTGTATTGAATATAAATTAAACTATTGTTTTTCCGCAATAACATATTATCATTCATATTACATTTGGTTAAATAAGGTTTTGTTTTATTGTTTTCACAAACAATGTCATTAAAAATTATGGTTGTAATTTGTAAAAACAATGCAAAGTACTTTTTAAGCTTACCTATATTGAAAAGCCTTTGTTTTTTCATAGAAATATTTAAAAAAATGTACCTATATGCTTTTTTATGCATTTATTCTTTGTTTTGTCCGTTATGTTTAGGGTTTCTTACCCGTTTGGTTGGTGCTAAAGGACCAGCTAGTATAGCTAGTATAGCTAGCGTGGGTGACTATTGGAGCGTACTTTTAATTTATACACCCCTATCCCTTGAGGCCATGTACGGATGATCTCTTTTTAGAGATCAAGGTGAAATAACACCCAGACTTCTTATTAAGCAACCTGAAATATACACTCTTACTCAAAAATTTTGTACTTATCATCGGGTGACACCTCCTAAATAGTGACAGTCGGGGCGGACTCATATTAATTAATCAGTAGTCTATGTGTCACAAGAAATGGTTAAATGATACAAGCGCAAGTTATATATTCTGTTTTGAATATTTTCGTAATGGAAAATATGTACTTACTTAGTATCTTGTCTTATACGACAGAAACCCTTGGAGTGTGCGTCTGACTATTATTTATTTTTCATTATCTCGAATAATTGAGTTGAACAATAGAATTAGATACTACTTTTAAAATGCACACTGTATTATAACTTCATAAGAATTTAATTACAACGATTTCTGTTCAATTGAATACTATTTTGAGTGATATAAATTGTAGCAGTTTCTCTCAATAAAAATTTAAAATCTAAAAAAAGTACCCCTAAAACTTATTTGTACACCTAATATTTATTCCTGAATTTTACCGATTGAATGATAATAAAAAATCGTTTTAAAGAAATGAAATCATTGCTTTTATTGATTCTCCAAATGTAATTATTTGTAATTGCAAGTTCAAGTTCAAATTGTTAAATGAAAACCTTGAAAGTATACATTGATTGAAACATGAAAAGAAACAGAAAAACATTCACTTGATGAACGTAAAAATGTAGAATTGTATTATATCTTGCGCAATAACAAGTTACAAAAAGAAAATAAAACAATTGTGTCAATAATTAAAAGGTAAATATATTGATTAATGCGTAGTTAAAGTTGTCCCAAAACTTATTTAAGATTTAAAGTGTCACCACTTACGCAATTAATTTTGGCAGCCAAAAGAATAACTACACTTACAGCTTACAGTTTAGTAAAAAATATTCTAATCATACGAATGAGGTTACATTTAATTCCGATTTTTCAAACAAAATCATTCTGTATAATTTAATTTTTCTGACTTCTTTTATCGATTAGTGCCTGTTACCAACACTATCTGCGTAATATGGTATTTATGTGGCAAAAAGATGGCAAACTTTAATTTACAAATTTGAGGCATAATATTTAAAGATCACATAAAAATGTTTATCTCTTTCTACTAATGACAATTTTTTCTGTATTACGCCTGTCGTAAGATTATAGCAAATATTATTTTGGGAACTCTGCACCAAAAAACTACCAGGCATGTTTTAATTCATAGCCAAATGGATTTTTATTTTATGCATATTTCGAATGTTTGAGTTTTTATTGTACATATTTACTGACTAAGAATTAAAATTACTTTTTTTTAATTTAATTAATTATTTTAATAGCTTTTTTTCTACCAGGATTTATATGCTACTACAAAAAAATTTACGTAGGTACGCCATTTTCAAAACAATAGTTGTTCGCCAAAAAAGTGATTCAGTGGTTTAGGTCTGCATATGAGCCGAGATGGCCTAGTGGTAACTGGTTCGAACCCTGGCTAGCACCGCTGGATTTTCAAGTGCTAAATTTGTGTTTAAATTCATTTCGAGCTCGGCGGTGAAGAAAAACATCGTAAGGAAACCTGCATGTGCCGGAAGAAATTCTGACACATGTATATCCACCATTCCGCAGTGGAGCAGCGTGCTATGTAGCTGCTGTGAGCAGCAGAGGGATATGTACAGGCTGTGTTACGTTTAAATCAATTATATGATCACTGTGTGACTTAAAGAATATTGTTTTACAGGTAAAATACTCATGAAAAACGGCATTTTATGGCGCCAGATAAACTTAAAACGTGAAACTTTTTGAAACCAACATTTTATCAAAATATACTTACATCTTTTATAAACATGTATGTAATTATTCGGAATGTAAGTTGAGTAGGAAGAACGTAGGATGTTTTCGCGTAACTCCTTCTCGAGTAAGACCGATTTAGAAGAAATTTCGTGTGTATATTTGAACGGGTCCATAGATTTTTTTAAAATATAATTGGACTCAGTAGCTAAAGCTAGTACTGGGCAGAACAACGTCTGTCAGGTCTGCTATATCTCTTTAAAAATATACTAATATAGAGTTGCTCTTTTAAATTAATATCGTATTATCGTATTACGGTATTATAAAATATATGAATATATGCAAATGCAGTATTTAAAATAACATAACGGGTACTACCCACGTTAATAAAAATCGCACCACTGCGAAGCGGGACCTAGGCACGCGCTCATCGCCTTGATAATGTCTACCATATGTTAGACGAAACTGTAGTCGGCTTACCGATTTTTATTAACGTGAGTAGTACCCGTTATGTTATTTTAAATATGAGTAATAGCCACATAAGTTTTCATTATCAAATTCAGTATCAATAGCCAAGGCGTGTTCGGAGGTGATTTATCGAGTCTTACGGTAAACTTCGAGTCGCCTGGTTGTTCTGAGTAAACTAATTACTGGAACGGAACTGTCGGAACTGCCCTATCTTCTGATACGAAGCGTTATAGTGCGGGAGGCAGTTGGTAGTTAGTGAAGATATTTATAAACGGTGTTTTATTCGACTTTCTTGTTGATTTTTTTAGGTCGGTCAAATTAGATTGAAATGTACGGGTAAGGTTACCAGAGCTCAGATCGATTAGGACAATCAATTTTTAGTTGGGTGAAAATAACCAGAAATTACTGTAATCTCTAAATTGACCGGAATATTATTTGTGTTGTTTTTTATTATTTTTGTTTGTCTTTTTAGGGTTCCGTAGTCAAAATGGAACCCTTATAGTTTCGCAATATCCGTCTGTCTGTCTGTCTGTCTGTTTGTCTGTCCGCGGCTTTGCTCGACCATAGACATACAGGACCTCGGATCCTTGATACTAGAAAGCTGGAATTCGGCATGAGTATACATATGAATCACGCCAAGAAAGAAGTAAAATAAAATCTTAAAAAATAATTTTTGCTGGGGTGTCTCCCCTATAAATATGTGAAGTGAGATCAAAAAAATTTTTTCTCATTTTTCCCATGGTGTGGGGTTGGAATATTATAGGTGTGGGAAAACCATTTTTTCGAACGAGGAACGGTTTCCGAAATATTAAGTTTCAAAGTGTCAAATCTTCTTAGAGTCAAGTGTCTCCCCCCCTCCCTCCCCTCTAAACTACATTATATATAATGAATTTAAAAGGAAAATTGTTACGGCTATGCAGGCTTTTATAGTTATCGATATATAGTCGATCAAAGTAAAAATATAATTTCGGTCAAATTTCGTTGAAAATTGTTAATATGTTATTTGTTAAAATATAAGTAAAATTTAAACATAAAATTAATGAATTTCCGTATATTATTAGGGAAACTACGGAACCCTTCATACGCGTGCCTCGACACGCACTTGGCTAATTTATTTATTACTTTTTTTAGTCTGCGTAAATGCAAATAAAAGTAACTATCTATGTATTATAAATCACTATCCCCCGGTTCCACGGCTGCGTGGATTTTAATTATTGCACAAAAACCTAACCTATCTAACCGCTGTTCGTCACTGACGAATACCCTATTTACCTTCACTCCAATATTTATTATATAGTTCAGCGCTTGAGGCAAATTAATTTATTAAAGTTACGTTCCAATTAGATACAATATTTACCATTTGCGCTGTTTCTGTAAACATTTGTTACTAATTACATACTAACATAGTATAAACAGATGTTCAATGCTTTCATTACAATAAATAATTGCTCAATTCGCATTCGTGACTATTGTCGCTAATTTACATAAAGTACCTAATTGTTCAATTATACCATTTTATGTTGGAAATTTCTGTTGTACCAAATCTTATTATTACCTATTCATACTTACCTGCATCTGCAAAATTAAATTCAATGCAAATATTCCTCTTTTACATAAATACCTACATTAAAATATGTCTAGAACGTATTAAAGCTACGCAGTTATTTTTTTATTTTATTTTAATACTAAAAGATATAATCTTATGTATATTTATTGCTTCTACGAACATAAATACAATACAAAAACTTCCTCATGAAAATGAGTTCCAAAATTAAAAAAAAAATACAAAAATATTAATTAACAAAATACATAATCTTTTCCATTATTTCGTTTGAATCTATACCGACGATAAATACCAAACTATTATATATTTCTTAATCTGAACAAACATACATGTCGAATTGAGTAATTTTCTCCGTTTTTTCGTCATTTAAAAAAAACATCAAAAATGATATGGACGTCGAAAGTACAATAAGCCCCCGGACTACAACTGGCTGTAACTAATTTATACTACGATTAGTCTGGATTCCACTTTATTAGTTTCGTCCGGAGCCGCTTGAGGATAGCCTCCGACCTTGAGAGAGGCCTCCAAGATCACAAGGTTAATGCATTTTGCCTTCTTCTTAATTCTTGCTTATTGATTAAATCTATTATACTGGCACGAAGTCATTACATAGCTATAGGTGTAGATAGATAGGTATATAGACATACTTTCCTCATATAACAAAAAACATGAAATATTGTAACCAAATTTGGTTGAATGTACAATAAGACCCCTATCCCTTCTTCCAGACCGTTAGGGTAAAAAAATAGGGAAGAAGAAAATAGGTTGGAGGGATTAATAAACATACATACTAGGAAAAAACATGTTATACAAATCCCTATACTTTATTTTTGTTGACGCAGGGTAAATCTTCATAGATACCCGACTCCTGGGGGGGATGTCGGGTTATGTTAGATTGCACTCACTAAAACCCCCTGCGATGGCCGCCACAGCACGGAAAACGGAGAGGCTACGAAGGCTTTCGCAGCACGTCCGCGGTCTTATAGAGTACTGCTTAGCGCAAGCGCAAAAAAGAATAATATGAGGCACTTACATAGCAAAGTAGCATTTACTTAACTATAATCATGTCAAAATTGAATAACAACCGAGTCATATAAAGCTATAATGAGCCTCTAGATTTAATGACCCGATAACAGTACTCATAAACAAGCATCTCTTAAATGGACCTCAATTATAATAATTATGGGGTAATAATTTCACTTAAAAGTCATAATTTATCACACAAAACCTTATCTTCATTTAATTCCATTACGCGGTCAGGTTTAAATCATTTTCGATGACCTCTGACCCCCGTGACACAGAAGGTGTCAACATGACTTTTTAAGGTGGTGTTGAAAGTATGATTAATACTTTAATATAATAATTTACAATAATATAATATTTTCTTTATGAAGGTTATCATTTTTAACGTTCTTCAATAAAGTATGCACAAATAGCTTTGATAGTAAACAAATCTTGCATGTTGAATTAAAATAACTTTTACACATATCTATTTTACCTAATATAATACCGATGACATTAATTTTATTTCAACAAATAATGGAAAAAGAATATGTAAGCCAATTCTTCTACGACTTACAGTGAACCTTTCAACTTGGCACTCTTTTTAACGTAAAATTATGCTAGAGTTTTGTTGGAGCGAAATTATTAATGTGTGTTAATAAATAAGCAATAACAATTAAATTCTCTATGGCGCAGCGGTCAACACGCCAGCCTGCGACGCGGAGGTCCCGGGTTCGATCCCCGGCCAG
>DVVJ01001470.1:0-11320 GCA_018234505.1 Junonia neildi neildi
CCTGACTAAGCCCGTGATGACCCCCCCCCCCCGAAACAAAATCCTGGCTACGCCCGTGATTATGGCATAATGACAAGTTATATCCATAGCTCCATAGACAGACAGGTCCTCTTTTTCTATTCAGGAGAAGTGTACTAAACTTAGTCTACCATCCGGCTTCAATTCGAATCTGAGATAATATGAATGTTTCTTCACGGCTTTTTAGTGACTGTAACAGATCATTTAAACACTAAACCATTTGAGATCCAAATGATGCTTGCCTAGGTTGAAACTGAAGTAAACTTTAGTAAAAATTCATTTCTCATAGCGTACATAAATCTTCTAATATCACTACAGACAATAAAAATTTCTCTGCGGTGGACTTAATAAACAATTTGTCAAAAAATGTATTTCGAGAAATCATTTGATGATTGGAGTACAGGCACATGTCTTCCTTTTTTTCTCTGGGCCTTTACGCATAAATTTAAATCTACAAATGTACTTTATTGTACACCAAAACAAAAATACAAAGAGCAATACACCAGAATGGTAAATACAGTACAGAAGGCGGTCTTGTCGCTAAAAGAGCGATCTCTTCCAGATAACCTTTGGATAGAGGACATTGAATACTATAAGAAATTTCCTACCTCGTTTGTGTTGTGCGATACATTTCCATATGTTATTTTTGTAACTGACTAAAACTCCTTGCCTGTCCTTTTCTCGTGTGTGTGGGCCATTATTCATTTCTTCTATTGTTATTGCACAATATCATTATGAATATTACTTAAGGCAATTTCTATAATGCCGAGAAAGTGATTATGCTAAATTTCGCGAATTATATCTTATGTAAGTGAGTCATAAACAAAATCCATTTGTTAAAAACCTATGCCTTTCGAATAGAGCGTTTAGCTCGCAAATGGAGCGTTTGCATGTAATCATGTAATATTGAAAGTAACCACGAACTCTCTATGCGCGTATTTTTAGATGTACACCCAATTCAAATTGCTTAAAAATTTTCTTTTCTATTTTTTACGAATTGTCGTTAGTTCAAGTCGTCGTCAATAAGGAAATGTACCTATTATTATGTTTTCAAGTGTTATTGTATTTTCCGTTTGTTTAAATTATTTCTGTTTATATGTACTGACCACCCATCAAATCAATTAGAAGTTTGACTACGTAATTATTATATAACCGCATTATTTTCGTTAAAATAAATTATTTAAAGTACCAGATTTAGTTAATAAAAAAAATAACACAAAAATATTCGAGCCTTGTTATTTATTTACGTTATTTCAGTTTTTTATAAATAAAGTATTTTTGGAACGAAGTCAAATTATTTTTAGAATACAATAGCCACTAAAACAACATAGTTGCAGCGTCAACATTTACCGCCTTACAAAGTTGTATAATTATTTATAATTCGCGTTGCATTCAGTCTTGTTTATTTTCAATGGGCTCCTGCGAGATTGGCAGTAAAAGAAGACAATTAGAGCGGAGTTGATCAAATGATAGGTTTATTGCAGAGAGAGCTGCACGCAGACACGGTGATAATTAAATCTTTTAGTTCACATGAAGTATGTGAAGGTTATTAAAATTGCTATAAAATTATCAAATTATTAATATGAAATTATAAAAATTACCAAACTAATTATTAAGAAAAAAAAGAAACCTATATCCCAGATTTATCAATTTTAGAAAAATTACTGTCTATTTTAGATGGTTTTAATTCATTAAACATTGCAAATGTGATCCTTAAAACCGTTTAAAAATAAAATAATGACTTGCTTTATTCTGTATTCATATCACAGTCTTTAAACGAATTTCATGCTCTTTAAACAGACCCTGTGAAAATTTTCTCGCATAATTTGCGCGAGAAAACATTGTACAAAATGAAAAACGTTTTCTCCGCGACTCAGGTCAGGGATCCGAGAGAGATGCGATAGTCAATTAAGATAAGCCGCCAGCAAACGACAGTCACAGTGCAATTATGTCGTTCATTCGTCGTGACCAAACTGAAATTACCATTGCATTAGAGAGCAGGGAGGGCGGTTATTGTGCATCTACTATCAAAACTATATCAGTGGAGTTTTGTTGCCGACAACGCTCAGTCTATACGCGCCTTGTCTGTGCGCTTACACGCGAACGAAAGAAAGTGAAATCTTAACAATGAAATTGATAGTGGTTGTAGGAATTTATTTAATTCACTGGACTTTTGCTAACCAAAATGGTGAAATGCAAAATAAAGAAAAATTTACAACGTATCAATTAGACGTTCCCGGAAAGGAACCGATTACAATAATCGAAAGTTCACCCGTAAAAGATAATGTGCGACACAAGTGGGATGCTACTGAAACGACATTAGAAAATGATTCTGATATTAAAAATCTCATGACCCATTTAATTGAAGACGTACACGATAACAGGCCCCGCTGCTACGGACCGTCTTGCCAAGAAGGATTTATTGATAACGAAGGACCACAGGGAGATTTAGAAGATTACGTAATAGAAAATTCGGATAAATTAAAAGATATTAGTGGTTTTTCTAATGAGCGTCTACAAGCTATTGAGGCTTTAGCTGCTAAGTTGAAAAGACATAAAATTAAAACTGATCGTTATTCCTCTTCACCTTATCAAGATCAAGAAGATGAAAATGATGATAAAGTATTTACATCGTGGAATCGTCTGAAAGTAAAGCAACATAAACATCCTTTCGATCACAAGGACGGATGGGTGACATTGGAACCAGTGGCTTGGTCTACCAGTAAAATTTCCAAATGGAAACCTAATATAAAGAAACAAAAACCTAGTTACTGGAATGACGATGAAGACACTAACCATTCTAATGAAGACTCTTCATACCAAGACTCAGACAATAGTTACGTGTATCCACAACAGCGTCCAATTTTGTCGCGTCCAGGTTTTATTAACAATAAACTACATATACCTCAAGAGTATGATACAGAACTACCTTCGAAACCTTCTTGGACTAAAAATAAACCACAGCAATCTACGCAGAGTTATCAGTCGTCATGGTCAACTGATGATAGTAGACGCCCGTACAGACCGAATTGTGATAAAGATGAAACCTACCCCAGTGAGGATTCAATATATTATGGAATGTCAGATTCTGTAATGACAGATTCTCGGCCGTCTAACTTTCCATATGAGTACCAAGCGCTTCATCAGTCATCTATGCATAAGAGGCCGATACGTAGACCAACACAAGTTGTTTATGCCGGGGATTCTGATATGGATGATGATCGCTCAAACAGGCCACCGCACGGCGAAGGACAGTGGGTATTGCTATCCACAACAAAAGGATATAAAAATAAAAAACGATATAGATCATTAGATCTACCTCAAGAAAATTCAGATGTCCCTTCAATAGTATCTCATAAAGCAGTTTCGCTGACTGTATTACCAGCTGATGATGCTTCTCAAATAAACATGACTACGTCCCATGGAGGTTTATTGGAAGTAGAAAGAAGTTTTCAGACAGTCGAAGAATCTAAAAGAGATATGGATTTGAAAAATGACTTAGAAGTTGCGGCAAGTCATGTAAGGCCCGTTAGGAATAAAGTTTTAAGGAAGAAAATACTTGGACAGAAAAACCCCGACAGTTCAACAGTTTTGGCAGCTGTTGGTGCTGGAATGGTCCCAGCGACGATGGCTATGGTTGTACCTATGATGTTAGGAAAACGTCGTAGAAGAGATGTAGATTACCAACCCCAAATTATGCATTTCGATAATCTTATTTATAGACATTAAGACTGTTAGTATTAATAGATAATTTATTTATTGTCTTAAAATTAGTTGTAATGGTGAGGTTCTTATGTCTGTGATCGTTATTATAGTTTTGTTTTTGTTGCAAATATTTATTGTAACTATTTGAATAGGTGTAATATTTATTTATATATAGTTAAAGTGAAGGATTATAAAATATGTTTAGTTGCCAATATTCGGCAATTTTGTAAGGAAAATATTTCCATAGATTAGAAAACTACCTTGACATGTCAATGTATACCTTTGGCAATAATGTTTGTCTTTATTGTTATTTACTATTGTACAAAAATAAAGTTTAATTAGAGTACCTATTATCAAATTTTCCTTTAATTTCCTGATTATTAATTTTTAATTCCAGTTTAAAATTTATTAACCGCTAATAAATTAATTGGTTTGTTTAAAATATTAATTAATTATATAAATAGTTTAGTTTCTTCGTTGGAGTTAGATATTACGTTCCTTTGAGTAGCATTGTTTACGCTAACTTTTAACATTATAGGCAAAGTTGTAGCACTTGAGAGAAAGTAAAATAAAAAAACTTTCATAATAAAACGATGAATTTATTATTACTCAAGTAGGTATATCATGCATGCTCTCGTTCAAAGTAATGAAAACATAAATTTTAATAATATCTTAATGTAAAAATAAATTAAAACCACCGTTTTGGTCTAATAATTTCGAAGTTGGGCAGAAAATTGTTGTTACCCGCAGTTGTAGGTATATTTCTCGTTGAGGCCAGTTAATTTGAATAGTATGACATTGTGAGCATTTATAATTTATAATAATTTAATTATCTTTTCTATTAAAATTTAAGTTTAATTTTTAATAAGAGTGGTTTTGCGAGCTATTTCCATAAAATTTGAACATTGCCAAAAATATTATAACTTTGCATTAATACTTTGTCCTACTTATCAATTCACGCTTTTCGCACATTATGCTAATGAACTCTTGTTTATAGGAAATAAGTACGACTGAAAGTCTGAAATAAGTATCTTATTTATTATTAAATGTTACAACTTACAATTAGAGATTTAAGCAATAAGTTAAGGATACGTTATAAATACCTAACAAACAAAATAACTTGTTCATAAATAAGTTTTTTCTAGCGTCTACAACGTACAACACATATAGAGTATACACAGAAAACTTACAATATAATAATTGAAATACCATTTTTTATTACTTATTATTAATTTGCATTACTGCCAAAGGCTTTCATATACTCGTATTTTGAGAAATTCGGAATACATTGTAAAGTTTAATTTTTAGATTTTTAAAGTATAGGTACAATTTCCAATACCTATTATTCATGGGACACGACAATTAGAACAACTGCATAAGGGATGTTTTTAAATTTATTCTTAGATTAATCTAAAATAATCAAACACAATCACATTTGCATCTCATAAATCGTACATATTATATTCGTAATAACCCTATAGATAAAATTAAAATTATATCTTATAATCTTTTATTACTTTTAATTTACTCCTAAAATCAAATTTGCTTATAAAGCATACATATAAAATATACAGAGCATTATAATTTTATTGTTTAAAACAACAAAGTAATGCTCTTTTAGAATATTACAATAGGTACCAATTCGTAGATATAGTGATCTATTTAGTACACGTAAGATCTGTTATAAATATTTCGTAATTATCATTAGAAGTTATAAATACACGTCTGTTACATTTTTAATTTTTTCCAATCAAATATTAATATTAATAAATTCGATATTTTTTGTTATATTACACGTGTAAAAAGTTATCCCTTTTAAGTACATTACTTTGAAAATGAATATTTATTACATTAGCAATACAGATACAAAGAAGTAAGAAAATTAAATTTTTACAAGTTTAATCTTACATTTTTTTCAGTTTTTGTGAGATCAGGTCAGTATCGTACGGTTTCGGGTCGATGGTAAACTCTACCGCTTTTTACAGCGTCTATGAAATACTTCACGCCGAACAAGGAGGCTATCAGAATCACTGCAACAAATAAAATTAACATGTTAATAAATAAATATTGTACAAATACATATGGCGAAATAAAAAGACGTGTATTTAGAAATTAGATCGCAGGTTACC
The DNA here is from genome assembly GCA_018234505.1 of Junonia neildi neildi. Classification (NCBI taxonomy): domain Eukaryota; kingdom Metazoa; phylum Arthropoda; class Insecta; order Lepidoptera; family Nymphalidae; genus Junonia; species Junonia neildi. Next base: position 5,853 of record DVVJ01001470.1, read on the forward strand.
GATTAAATTTAAATCTGTGATCTTTCTAAGTAAATTATTTATCGGATAAAAAAAATCTAAAAAATAACCTGTTTCTTAGCAACTAATAGGTTTACCTCAGTAATTTTCAATAACGCGAAATTTTCATTTTTACTTTGATCTACAATTACTCGTTAAGTATGAACGCCTACTGAGCGTTGATAATAATCTGAAAATTATAATTTTTCTTTTTAAGTAATTATATTTACTATTATTATAAATATTTTCATATTTTTAGAACCAGTTTAATCCAATTTAATTAATAGAAGTCGTGAGGAAACTTTAAGGAAAATTAGCACTTTAAAGCTTAATGTTACGGAAACTTCCCACTCAAAAAATGTTTCTACCCATAAAGTTTTTTAAAAATACAGGGTTCAAATATTTACAATTGCATATTAAGGCGAGTTGTTTTTTATATACACAATATTCGTTTTTTAACTTTAATTTAATATTGCGATATTTTAAAAATATATAAAATGCTTTTGGGTACTTTTTTATGTTATGTATTAGCCTTAAGAAACTCCCTACTTGAATATCCGCAGTTAAAAATCGAACACCTATATGAAAATATAATATGTATTTACCATCTGATACAGCAAGTATGCCCAGCATCAGCCAGTCCCTCTGTATCGCCTCCCACGCGATCATCGCAATGGTGAAGAATATATGGATAAAGCTGTACACGAAGAAACACTTGATAGCCTTATATCTTAACTGAAACAAATATATATTTTTGATTATAAAACAAAATATATGTAACAAACAATACATAAATCTACGTAGTAAAATTTATCAGAGAACAATAAAGAATTGTAAACTATCACTACTTATTTCTGAGAAAAATATTATGTTTTGCTAAACTTGGATAGGACATAGCTGGGCCTTGAATATTGATTATCAAACAAAAAAATCAATATAAATGGCAGAGTTGATATTTATTGTTCTTATCAGTTATCATAGTTATGTACTAAGTAAGCTTTTTGTCTTAAAAATTTGTTGTATCTTTAAAGTTGAGTGATAATGGTGTCGTATATATCTTTACTACTCCTAACTTTTCAAAGAAACATTATTGCTTTGGCAGGCAATCACGTCTTTTCGAATTGATCCCTGTTTCTATGATATTTTGAAGCTCATATAAAGTTACGACGCAGCAGCACTTAGTATGAACAGCTGATTTATAGTGGTACATAAAGCAGAGTGTCAGCAGTAAAATAAGCTTTGTTGTAGCAATGTTTTATGGTAAAGTCCCAATTTGCATTTTCCAAGAACACATTTCTAATTCTGTTAGTGCAATAGCATTGTTGTTGGAGAAAAATGTTTAACGAAATTTTATAATATTTTGAATTGTACAATTTAAGATCATATTTGAGCTCGTAACATTTTATATCGTTTCTTAATAATTTCCATATTCAAGACGACGGTCTATAATAAATATAAATAACAATGTATTATTGATAAAAATATAATCACCTTATATGCACCAATCAAAAACACACTAGCGAACAGTGATAACAGGAATCCAATAGCGGCATAAACCACGACGTATGATAAAACTATTAAATCATATGTGGTTTCGTTACTGTGAGACTCGTTCGCTTTTTCTTGAACATTGTTATTTCCAAGGAACATCAAAACCAATTGATATACTTCAAAAAATAATAGCGCTAATCCACATATCTGAAAAAGAAAAATAACAATTAGGAATAACTATGTTTTGTTTAATATCTACTTTTTTGGTTATCATTTTTATCTTTTTGCTTCTGCTAATTATTTTTTTATCTAAACGTTGGTATATTATGTGCCTAATGTTATTTTAAAATTGTATTAAATTTTAAAGTACTGATGAAAAAATATAGCAAGGACGTACGCATTCTTTTGTCGACGTTTTCATTCATATTGCCTGAGGCGTTAAATTACATATTGAAATTTTAATTGAGATGTAATGTAATTTATTTAAAATGCAGTTTTAAGGTATAAATACTTACAATTACGATGTATCCGAATATGATGTTGCCCAGTCGAAGTGGAAAACAAAACAAAAATTTTCTCGACATATTCCGCCTCTTTGGATTCTGAAATTAGAAAATTAAATATTCTTAATATTTTATCACTCTTAAAATTATTTTATTTACTTAAAATTATTTTATTTAATAGTATTAGTATTAGTTTTAAATCTTGATATAAAAATATCTAAAGCGGTCGCTTTAGTGTATTTATTTATTTATTTAGTGTTATCTACGTATATTTGGAATCACAGGAGTCATTTAAAATTTAGCTTTGGCGAGTGATTAAGAGAGATTGAAACTGTTTCACGTAGAAACTTATTGCACTAAAAACGAATTCCATTATAATGTGAAATATTAAAAACACAGTCTGTATTAAAAAGTAATATTATACAACAAGCAGGTATATTTAATCACTTTTACTTCACTCACAATTTCAAAACGGTGCATTGATGATTGATTTGGGACTTAGAAAAAAAAAAAACAAAATAATAGGTCTCTATAATTGAAATATATTTTTTAATAACGCACGTGACACAACATTTATGTTCGAAACCGCATAATATTATGAGAGGGTTAATGTTATCTATGTGACCACTGACCTTTCAGCGAATCATTATCGACCTTTACGGTTACACCCTTTAAATTTAAAAATACATACGCATGTTTATATCGATAATATTTATATTTTAGGTAGGCACATTTTTTTTTGATGGAAGATTTTTTTGATGAAAGAATTTTGATGTATCTACTATAAAAAAGGATATAAAACAACTTAAACATATACCTACTTTGTAATGATTAGCTGTGATTTTGATAACATAGATCTTCTTTATTGAAGGTTATAGATAAAGATGAAATTTAAGATACTTCTTCTAAGTGAACCCGTATAAAGATTTACCAAGCACTACCTTTGTTGATACACTATTTTAAGTAGACATCGCAAAATATCGCGATGTATAGCTCCGCTTATTGGATTGCCAGTTTTATTCGAAACAGACACTAAAGTATCACATTAACAAATAATTGACATTTTAATAACATGATAATAGTTAACGATAATGTTGTGGTTAATATCATAAATAACATTCAAAGACATATAATCGAATAATTTTTGTGTTGTAAATGCCTATTAATTATGTAATTATTTTAACTTAGATTTATGTAGTGTTAGCGGAACTATTTGAAATACACGATTGCCTAGTAACGGTTGTTGATGTCACGACAGAAGACTTAGCGATATCGGCATATAATAAGGAGTGAATTGGTATAGTGAATCTCTATTCCAGAATAGAGACATGTATAATGAACAGTGGCTGTATTACTATTCCCTTCTGAGCGAACTCTAATAGTAGTTAAGTGAGACGAGTTTTAAATTGATTTTAGCAGGCTTCTTAATTTTTTAATACCTTAATTTGAAACAATCCAATCGACCATAAAATTATTTCCGAACAGCTTCGAAGGCTATAGTTTCAAAAGGGTTAGCTTCTAAATTGTTCGAAATACACAGCATAGAAATTATTACTTCAAATAAATGTAATTATAAATACATACTTTTTATTAATAATTAGGTAAATATAAGTTATAAAATTCGTAGCAATTAAGTAAAAGTTATATTAAAGTTCGGACAGTCATTTAAAATTTTTGGTACCTATTATTGATAATAATGAGTTTTGAATTTCCATTTCCATTAAAATATAATAATTAATCGTTAAGGAAATTTTAAATTCAAAATTAATTCCGATTTTTATCCAATTGTAATGTGTTTATTATTATTTGCCTATGCAATTGTGTAAAATAAAAATTTGGAAAATCAAATGTACCTATTGTTCAGAATCGCTCATATTGATTTATCCAAATTTTTATTCCATAATGTGAAAATAAAATCAATGCAATTTAAGTACGTAAGTATATCGAATATATTATCGTTTTTAGGTTCCTCATTTTGTTCTTCATTCAGAATCACCACGGATACGGATTAACAACGAGTTTGCTAAGGTACGGGCACCTGTTTCCGAGGTATTCCTAAAAATGGCTTAATCTATAAATTTATAAGTTTATGTTATTTAATAGAAATGTTTAATTTTATTAACACTTTTGGAATAAAAAAACCTATGACAGAACTGATATTGATACGGTTCTGCCTACTCGCAGTCGGGTTTTTTTTCTTTAAATAAGCTGTTGCTTATATTCTTATTTGATAACCTGCAAGGAATCTTTTAGGATTTTCTCTTTAAGATTTTTTTGTATACAACTAACCTTGTATACAAAATAATCTTGAAACTTATATTTACTGCAAAACATTGGCCCTTCAAAAGTATGTAAGTAAGGTAAAAACTTATCAGTACACCATTACACCTGTAGGCATATTTTATGGTGAGCTGGCTCCACCTTGACATTGTTTAAAAGGTCAATTTCTATGGCGCTGCTATATTTATCTGCAATACGCATAAATTAAACATACATACCAAAGAAAATTGTTTTCTATACGTATTGTTTTACATATTAGTGAGTTCACGATATGCGTCAAATACGCCGACTTAAATGTTAAATCATTGTTGCAAATATATTTCGTTCAACTATGAAAATACAAAAAAAAAAAAGATGCAAATATCGTTAATAACTTACATTCCACTTATAAAAGCTTAGCAAACGAAGTTGTATCGGCAGTGTTAATCCAGAGTAAATCCAACATTTATTTCACGTAACACTTTAATCCTCGTCACACAATTTCACATATTTATCGAGATATATAAATACGTAAATGTAATTAATTTCAATGTTTTGTATTTACACTGCGCCGGCGCACGGTCTAACCTTTCCGTCGGTCTGATCGGTACAGCGGTTACGTCACGAAGCCTCGTCTTGCGAGTCGCAGTTGACTCGAGGATCGATCAAGGTCGGGGACGAAGACTAGTCTGACTCATAGTGTTTTTGTTTAAATGCCTCTAGGTAATATGCACACATTCACGATCATATGACTTTTTATGTGACAATGAGGATTAAAATTTTAGCGAGATTAACAAAAATTAGGGGCCTATTAAGAGGCTTAGTGCGAAGTTGGTCGACTTATCATGTTCCTATATTTACAACGCACAATATTTACCTGCCTAGATAAAAACTTTAGGATAAAAATTAGCTATTTTCCTTGTTAATTAATAAATACTTATAACTGCTTCTTTTTTTATTTCAATTTTTATTAATTTTACTTGTATATGAATTTGTACTTACAATGTTATCCAGTATACAAATCAATAATAAGTACCTATTTTATAAATTATGTACACCGAATAATAGAATGTCGATCCATTTATTAATAGCTTATCATATAGGCAAATATACATTATTAATAATTATTTATCCTATGTAAATGTCGCAGTCATCTTGTTGAATCCGCTATTCAATTGAATGACTAAACGTCAACTCGTCAAGTTGTTTAACGTAACG